>QFDD01003689.1:0-12290 GCA_006871305.1 Vachellia collinsii
TGAGAAAATCAGGAGATGAAATATTATATTTTAGCCTTTATCCAATCATATATTGTTATATACCTTGTTCTGGGTGTTTGTCAAATATCAAAAATCCAAAAAGCTAATCTGGACACCCGGTGCTTCATCTGCGCCAAATCGCGACTCTGGGGGAGTGGGGGGTAGATGCTTTGATCTGATCCTTGTCCTCTCCTATTTAGCTTCACTACTTCTTCCCATCGATTCTAAATTCTCCATAGGGCTTCATCGGACTATTACCATCATGTCACTTCTAAATCAACTCTTTAGCAGGGGCATTTTTGGCACAAGATGGTGAGTTGCCGATCGCTAACTGAATTCCATCTACTCTCTCTTCCTAGTGCCGTGGAATTGATTATTGGGGTTTTTTTTTTTTTTGGGTCATGAACTTGTTGATTCATGTTTTGATTGTTTGCTCATCTATTTACCCAATCAAATTGCTTAATGGGTATGAGTTCAGTTCCAATCTGTTTTTTTAGTGACTGTTTAAATTTTTTGATACACCCAAATGTGTATAACCTGATTGGCATAGTTTTGCGATTTATTGTTGCTGTAAATGGCTATATGGATCAAGAATTGTGCCGGTTTCTGTAGTAGAGGAAGACGTGAATATTGAAATTGTGGTTTCATGCTTTGAATTTGGGATGAATATTTTACCGATTGTTCTTTTGAATCTCTGCGTGTAATGAAATTGCCTAATTTTCCCCCTCTCCCTGTTTTGTCCTTCTGTAGTAAAACATGCTTGAACTTGGCGGTATCTCGCATTAAGCTGCTGCAAAACAAGAGAGATTTGCAACTAAAACAGATGCGCAAGGAGATAGCTCAATTTTTGCAGGCTGGCCAAGAGGCAATTGCTCGAATTCGGGTAAAACTTTCAATTTTCAGGGGTAGCTAATGCCTAATTGCTTCACCGGTAGATTTTGTTTGAGTTGACTTGGCCTTTATTACTTTTATTGATTTGACTAGGTGGAACATATCATAAGGGAGCAAAATATAGGAGCTGCGTATGATATATTGGAGCTATACTGTGAATTTGTTCTTGCACGTGTTCCCATAATTGAGAATCAGAAGTAAGTCCATAGATCGCTAGTGTTTTATGTAAGAGTAGTCTATTCTACTTTTCTTGTTGATTAATTCATTAAAACTAAATGCAGTAGTCTTGCGAATTAAGTATTACTTTTATTTTCGTGACCTCTCCCTTTATTTTCCCACAAAGTCCTTTTCTAAGAACGATAAATTTACATAATGTATAATGAGTGCACATTTAAGGGTCTGAGGCTTATAGTTATTCTTTCTCCTAATGATGCAGTTTTCAGAAAATCTGTTTATTACCCATATTTTGATAACTTTATAAGCCTTCCTTTCTAACATAACAGGGAGTGCCCTCAAGAATTGCGAGAAGCCATTGCAAGCATTATTTTTGCTGCCCCAAGATGTTCTGATGTGCCAGATTTATTGCACATCAAAAACTTGTTTACCACAAAATATGGGAAGGAATTTGTATCTGCAGCATCTGAACTTCGTCCTGATTCGGGTGTGAACCGCACGGTAAAGTATTTTTTTGTTGAACTATTTTAACTTCACACTCTTTTGCTTGCCTATTGATAACCCCTATTTGAAGGATCCTGTTTAAGGCATGATCAAGCATTAAATTTGGGCATCTCTTTCTATGGGAATTCGATCATTGGTTCACTACGTTGTATGGGACTCTTCCATTGGACCTAACCCTCATCAATTCATAATTCATATTATTGATTCTACTGCATCCGTATTTGCTTACTGTTATCAATTTATCTCTTTCCCTTATTTTCTTGGGTGATAATCTCTCTCTCCCTATCTCTCTCTCTCACACACACACACATTATTATTGCAGATAATTGAAAAGCTTTCGGTTTATGCTCCATCTGGAGAAGCAAAGCTCAAATTGTTGAGGGAAATTGCAGAAGAATACAATCTGACATGGGATTATTCCAAAACTGAGGCAGAGTTGAGTAAAAATCATGAAGATCTCCTGGTACTTTTATCAGTTCATTTTTTTGTTATTTTTTTGATTTCTTCTTTCATTATTGCATATTAAATTGTCACATAATATGTATCGCCAAAAAAATTCACAAAATATGAATTTTCATTGATGTGCTGTCCATCTTAAAGAGCAGCTTTGTCTTTCTTAAGTCATCTTTTCTTGTCAGTGGCCCGTGGCACTGTTTCAGACTCCAGAGGTCTTCTGCAATTTTTATTCCAAGCTTAGGATGCTAATATGTGACTCCAGGAATTTGGATCCTTTTTTAGGCAAACCACTGGTCAAATATAATATTAAAAGATGAAAAATCTAGCTCGAGTGTGAGTAAGCTAGAATAGCTACAAGCTTCTGGAAAATATAAGAATAAAGCAAAAACTCACACTCACTAGTTCCCTAGCATTCAAAAGGCTAGAGTCTTTCCGTCACAATGCTGACTTTCTTCTTAAACTTTGCTTGTGGACGCTAATAGGGATAATTGAATTTCATATTGAACCTTCGATATAGATGGTGCAATCTCTCTTCAACGGGTTCTCTAGAAATTACATCAGCATAGGCATGAGGCTCTTCATAAATAACAAAATCAATTATAGAAGCCCAAGGTTCAATGAAACTAAGTTGAAAGCCTGCTGCTCTTTTGCTGAGAGTGACTCTTAATATAGAAATTATTGGCAACAATAATTGAACAGAAATGGATGTCCCAAGAAAACCACTAATTCAGTCCATCAATTCTGTCACTTTATTCCACTTGTCCAAAACAATGAACAACTACGACAAAGCCTTATCCTACTAGGTGGAGTCGGTTATATGGATCGCATGATACTATTGTGCTCTATGTTTTATAGCCAGTCCCAAGCTTGGTAAAGGAGTAGGATTGTATTAGACTTTTGATAGCCAACGTAAAACTGATTAACAGTCCTACTTTCTCTTTTGGTCTGTCCTACATTCCCCAAAAACACCTCCAACTCAAACCCCACACATTAATGTCTTCAACGCAGTCCTTCCTTGGAGCCTGGAGGAGCAAGTTAGTTGGAATGTAGACTGACGGGTGATACTGGGTACACCAAATTCCTCATTAAAGCTGATCAACAGTTCAGAAACAGAAATGGGTACGGCTGAAATTTTATGTTGAAAAAACATGTGCCTCGCACCTTCGTTCCTTTCCTCTTTCAAAGTTGTTGCTCTCGGTTCTTTGTGTGTCAGCATCAGATAAGGAAGAAAACACATTTGTCTGGCTCAGCTCATAATCTGTTTCTTTCTCTGTTTCCAAGTTCTTCTCTTCCCTCACATCCTTATCTACTCCAGAAGTTTTCTTCTCAGTTTGTACTTCTGCCTCAGCCTGTGCCTCTTCCTTGAATTTTCTTTTTTCTGTCAAAGCAGCCAACATTTCTATCATGTGATCTAAACTGTTCAATAACTTCTCAAATATCTTATTCATTTTCAAACTTGCAAGCTCAACCTGAGAGATTTCCATTTCCCCTCCTGAATCAGACTGCGATACCAAAATGATGGAACCCACTGCCCAAGTACATTATTAAAAGATGAAAAATCTAGGAAAGCATAAGTCTAAGCTCGAACAGCTGCAAGTTTCTGGGAAATGGAAGAATAAAGCAAAACTCACACACACACACACAGACTGACTTTCCCTCACATTCAAGAGGCTATAGCCTCTTTCTCACGGTCCTCTGTCTGCTTAGCCCTCCACTAAACCCTTCTGCCCAAATATATATATACAGAACGCCTCCCTCCCTCTGACTGCACACACTCACATGACCTGGCATTGGACCATCAGATAAGAGCCCACTAACTACAGGTCCATCACTTTTTAAATTCTTAAACAAATTGATGACTAATTTTGACGAGTGAAATATCCAATATGAGTGGGACATAGATTTGAAAAATCTTGTGGAATCCAAATAATCATTAGTTGAACTCTCGCATTGTGTGTCCCTCCTTGTGAATTGACAAGGTCAATTTCTTCAAGAAATGTTTAGGATCCAAATCGGACTCTAGCTGTTAAATATCTCAAACCTTGTAATTAACATCAATTGCGAAGATACCACGTATTTGATATTATTTCATTTTTACTATCATTGTTACTTATATGTTTCGTATACACCATATTCATGCTTCTCTCAAACAGATTATTAGTTTAACACTCGTGAATGTTACCTTGAAATTATCATTTTTTTTTGGGAGTTGAAACTATTTTTCCATATAATTTGATCCCAACACTTAGCTCTGTTGGTTTATATTGTCAGTACGTTTTGATCATCAGTGAAGTTGGCTTATCCTTTTTAGTGTGTTGCTTGATAAATGGTTTGGTATTGGATATGCCCCTTTTTATCTTTTGTCAAGAATTTCTGTTTCTTGACCTTGAGAAGCCCATTTCTTGACGTAGTCCGGCTTATCATTCTTCTCCTTCTGACCTCTTGCCTTTGACTAAGTTGTCTGACATTTTCCTGTTATCCTTGACCTTACTATCTGATACATTACATTTTTCATTTCAATTAATGATCGATGTTGTTACTCAGAATTTCGAAGCGTATCATTTTATGTTGCTCATACAATTTTCCGTAGGCTGGAGCAAAGCAAGTTAGTGGCAGCGCTATGCCTTCTCAGAATATCAGCAAATCGAGTTCTTTCAATTCAGCACCTTCCACCATGAAACATTCTGACATGCCGGTGTATAACAAGCCAGCCTATGAACACCTTGATTCTCCCAGACCACCTAACAAAAAATCTGTTTTGAATACTCACGAAATTGAACCATCACCTAAAAATGGTGATCTTCATTCCGATGATGCCAAGAGAGAGACAAGACCTCAATCTGGCGATGTGCTAAAGAAGGCCCGAGCTGCCATTGCCACTGCAGAGCGAGCTTCGGCGGCTGCCCGTGCAGCCGCAGCACTGGTACACACCAATGGCTTTGGACCCTCAAAACTGGAGGGGAGATCTTAGCGTACTTAAAATGGTAACAGTGCTTATGAGGAAAAAAGGATTCTATCGTGATTTAAAAAAAAAAAAAAACATTGTGGCAGTCATCTATGCTTGTGTATCATGTAATAAAATTATGTAATTATTGCTATAACTGTATAACATATTCATTTAAAAAAAAAAGTTTTACTTTGTGGATGGACTTTGCCTTCATAAGTTCTTAGGCGGTTTGAGGAGAAAGAAGTTCCAGCAATTTGATGCTTTATTATAATATTTTATGTTAGTTTTAAATTTTTACTCATCATATCAAATGGGTATTGACTCATAAACCACTGCAACAAAATGTATTTACTGTGATAATATAAAAAATTTAGTGTAGGTTTGGTTGATTTAAAAATAGAAGTTACCTTTTCAACGTAATTTATAATCTACAAAATATGTAAGGAGAATTTAACCCTGATTTATATAAACGTAATTTTTTAATGAATTGTCCTGTTAGTGTTGCAACTTTTTTTTTTCCTTGGCCACTAAATCGAGCTACTTGACCATGACCATAGAAGGAAATTGCCCCAATGTAACGCTGATTTCATTTATCTGATTCAAATGTAATTAGTATTTCTGAACATTTGAATTTCTAATTTGATAAAATATAAAGGTGCCTTTTATGTTTTAAAACATTTTCACCTTATTCTCTCTTATAATCTATTCAAATTCAAAATTAATATCAAATTCAAGATATGCTGATGTAATATTAAATTTAAATGTAATTTAAACATAATAATTAAATGAAGTCTAATTTAACCAATTATATTCACTGCTTTAAATTTATCTATATTTTTATTTATAAAAATTGTGGAAAACCATACTAAATTATGAACCTTAGAATTGCTCTTCAAGAATATATAGTTATGGGATCTCACAAATGTTGAATTATATAGAGGTAGAGTTCATCTATATAAGAAATAGAAAAAATAACATTCATCATTCATAAACAAAAAAAAATTAATGAAATTAAAGTATTTGAAATATGCTTAATAATTGGCTTTAGTATTTTTATAGTAGACTATGATGCCTTGGATGGGAAGAAAAGTTGAGAGGAGAGAAAATAAGAGGAAAGAAAAGTGGAGAGAAAATATTATCATCCATCTTGCTTTGATAGAGGAGAAAAAACAGAAAGGAAAGAAAATGGGTAAATAGTTAAATGACTAAAATATCCTAAGATGAAAATATTTTAGTAAATAATTGAATAAATAAAGTATCCTTAAAATATATCTAAGTATAGTAACAAATTAAATATGATAATGAAAAATTATATTAATATTAATATCATTAAATAATTTAAAATCAAATCATTTATTAAATATACGTTTTCATGTTATTATATTTAAAAAAATAATTTAGATAATAGACAATTAAAAATAAATTAGATATTAGAATATATTTTAAAAATTATCCTTCTAAAAAAAAGAAAATTATAATCAGAATTTTAAAAAATTTAGATGTTAAATTTAATGGTTTAAAATGAAAAAGTAATAAAAAGCATGTGGGTAGATAAGGAAAAATAATTTTATTTCTATTTTCTCTTCATGTGTGAAGAGAAAAGTTGGAGAGAAATTGTGGTGGGACCTACATCCCATTTCCTCTCCAACGTTTCCTTCCACCCACTTTTTCTCTTTTATACGAACAGGGGAAAACTCATTTCTCCCCTCGTTTTCTCTCTCAATTTTCTTTCCTTCCTCATTTTCTCTCAATACAAGTAAGGGGTTAAGGAAATAAATAATTTTTTAGGCCATTTTATTCTATTTCTTCGAAAAAGCTAACTCATGAAATGAAGGGGGTAAAATATAAAAAAAAAAAATAGAAAAACCTATCCTATCCGTTTAAGTTTTCTTGCTCGCTGAAGAGCTAGCACGGAATGTACACCTCCACAACATCCATGGCTTCTCTATTTTCTTTCACACCATCGCCATTGGTCGCAAAGCCAGCAAGATATGCATCTCTTGCTTCTCCTTTTAAGGTATTTTCGTCTCACAATCTTTGCTTAGACTTCCCCTTTTGGTTCTTCTTCCCCTCATAAATTTCAGTATTTCAGGGAAGCTTGGAAAATTTATCGGCAAAACCATGCAGCATGTCATCTCTGAAAATTCACCGAGTTAGTAGAGAGAGAAGACCCCTTGTTGTTCGCAATCAAGCTGCTGCTTCCCCTGCAGTTGTTACCCTTACCACTGAGCGCTTCCGACTGAATAATCTGGGCCCTCAACCTGGTTCGAGGAAGAAGGCGAAGAGAAAGGGAAGAGGTATATCAGCAGGTCAAGGTGCTAGCTGTGGATTCGGTATGAGGGGTCAGAAATCACGATCAGGACCTGGTGTACGGAAGGGTTTCGAGGGGGGTCAAATGCCACTTTATAGACGAATCCCTAAACTCAGAGGAATTGCAGGAGGTAATTAATGGCTGTTTCTCTTTGTTACAGTCTTACTTTATTTGTGGATAGTTGAATTTCTTTTTCCCAGGTTGATTGTGTTTCTTGGACTCTTGGTGTTTAAATTTTTTTAGTACAATTGTGCCATCAAAGAATGATGTTTTGCTGAACTTAAGTCTTCAATGTAAATTTCTGCGCAATTTCTTGGTTGGATGGATACAAATTGCATCTGATATTTAGTTTTATGAACTTGGCTACTCTACAATACCAGACTTCACAATGGAAGCTCAAAAGGTTGCGAACTATAAACTGCAACAAGAGAAACAGTCTCTGAGGAAATTATCAATCTATCTTTCTTTCCTTTGGTCAAACAAAAACCAAAAGAAGAAAATCTTTTCTTCCTCCAACTTTATTAAGGAGGAGAGTAGAAGCCATGTTTTCTACTGAAAATGCAATTCTATGACTTAGAATCCAATATCTGAATAAAAGAATAAGAATACTACAGTTCATTATCAACGCATTTAGAAATATTTAATGACATGTCCTGTATACCTTAGACAAATTTTGGTCTGTATCAGTTATTGTTTCATGCTTATATATGCATACAATTGGGAATATGCATACACCCTACACTATGTTAAGTGCAAAAAAAAATGCTACATATATGTAGATCTGCTTCAGATTGTCACATTATTGTGATTTTATATTTCTTTAGGAACCATATATTGATTCCCCGTTGTTTTTCTTATTTTTGGTTTGATAAGGTATGCATGCTGGGTTACCCAAATATGTCCACGTAAATTTGAGGGATATAGAAGATGCTGGATTTAGGGATGGAGAAGAGGTATCGCTAGAGACATTGAAGGAGAAGGGTGTGATTAATCCATCTGGAAGAGATAGGAAGCTTCCTCTGAAGGTACAAACTTGTTAACTTATTGAGATGTAAATTTCCTTCTCTAAGTATTCTCTTACCCCTGCTTCTGACAAATGGTATAATTCTGATGTACATTATGGTGCATGTGATGGTGAAGTGAAACAGAGAAAACGGGCTATGTGCTTATTCTAAGCTATTTGAACACCATCCATAATGTGTATGCACTACACATGCGCATGCATGGGTTTTATTCACATTGGTTTTATATCGAACCCAAACTTAAATAGTCATACCTATGAGTAAAATTGATTGCCATGATTATATTCTACCTCTGCTGATAAATTAAGTTTCTATTATGAATATTATGCTCATAATATTTCGCCTTACTATGTGAATTATTTTCACTAACTTCCCTATTAACACACTGCAAACCCTCAAGGTACATAACGTTAGCCTATCTTTATTTACTGGTGTCATGTGGAAAAGAAAGAATGATTTCCATATTGTATTGGCATGCTAATGAATATGATGACCGGGAATTTTGTTGCCTGCTACATAATAAAAGCATGTGGTTTAATCTAACTGAGGCATATGACTGTTACCTTATCTAGACTCTCAGGTGTAGAAGCCTCATTGAAGTTTGCAGATCAGTGGATCTGAACTTGATAAGTGGCTGACTTGCAATTCAGTGTCTAGGCTTGCTTTATGATTTACTTTTGTTATGTAATGATTCTTAGCCACTCATGTGGTCAGTAATAAGAAAAGTTGATACCTGAACTACATGAGGCGATTCATACTCCCAATTTGGCTCTCTTGAAACAAAGCTGTTATATTTCCATATCAACATCATTTTCAATTTCTGATCATTTTTTTTTTTGTACTGTGTTGACCTAATTGCTTGAGTTTATCTGGTTGTGTAATTACATGCGATTGTGGTTTAAAATGAGACAAGCACGCCATTTATTAGTTACAAAAAGAAATTATGAAAGCAGTAGTTTGTCAAACTTTGATTACAGATTCTGGGAGAAGGAGAACTAAGCAAGAAGTTGACCATAAACGCTCGTGCATTTTCAACATCAGCAAAGGAGAAGCTCGAGAGTGTCGGCTGTTCACTCACTGTTCTTCCTGGCCGTAAGAAATGGGTTAAACCATCGGTTGCTAAAAACCTTGCCCGTGCCGAAGAATACTTTGCCAAGAAACGAGCTGCTGATGGTGAACCAGCTTCAGCTTGAAGTTGAACCAGATATTTCCTCAGACATTTAGCATTCTCGAGTAGCAATGCAGAATGATCTCTCTTTAGGAAAAACATCTCTCCTTGAACTTTGCTGAGATCTTTTCATTCTCCTACTTATTTTTGTTTATTATTATTTTTTTTTTGGTAGTATTGTTTGTTTCTTGTCCCATTTTGCTTTGTATTGTTGTCAAATGCTGTTTCCAAAGAAATGTTGTATACCTAATGCAATTTGATTCTGCCAGCTTTATGATTTTTTTTTTTTTTGGGGGTAGGGGGGCGCGGGGTCATGTACAAAACTTATTAAAACTGTACCATTTTTTTTAATGGCAGCATATTGCAAGTTGACCTTTCAGAAAGCTGTAATTAGTTGAGGTATATTACTATGTTGTTGTTTTTTGTTTTAGTGAAATTTTTCCTGCCCCTTTCTTCCCTATCTGTGAGTGATCCACGTTCTGTTTTGAGACGTGCAATACAAAAAACTACTTGGCTTTGTCTGATGATGGCCATATCGCAAGTTGAAATATGTAGGTACCGTGTAACTTGGTAATATGATAGATTCAAATCCTTTCCGAAAGATTCCTTTTGTGTTTCACGTATCTTTTGATGAGATGTACATTAAAAAAAAAATTATAAAAGGTTGCATAAAGAGATAAGCATGCTATCAGATCTCTCAAGCTTATTCAAATATCCAATTAAATCGCAAAGTTCAGATGCATGCATATCTTTAGTGGTCTGCTACAAGGTCTAAATTGTGATGCATGAACCTGTTTTTAGAAGCAATCAACAATACGATGGTTAGTTGATATTAATCAATTCACTGTTTTCCAAATTTATGATTGTATTTTCAAAATACCTATACTGATTAAACGATTGTATATGAAAAGGGTATTTTTATCTATTATACTTTCAATGCATACGATTAAAGAAGGAAAATCAATATCCATTTATAACAAATGACTAAATTAATTTTCTTAAGATCCGCTATTGAATACTCGAGGTAGTATCGTATTTTTATTTTTATTTTAAAAACTCAGTAAATATTGAAGAAAATCCCAAGTTTTTCATCATCCCAGCTGAATTTTTCAGCTTTTGTTTTCCTCCATTACTCAATATACACCATCTTGAAGTTGGTTCCTTGCAAACATCCCACTTGAGTTCTGTTGTCTTGTTACAAGACCAAAAAAAAGATTTTTAGGATGACTTTGTTATGAAACTACCAATGATGTGTAGTATCCCAACCGTATAGAACATGGAAATCTTGCAAGTTGTCATATTTTCTCCATCCCTAAACATAGGTCATAACATCGGAAAAAAAAAACACATAAATCAATGAGCTACCAAAGCCCCTATACTTTTTTACTTTTATTTATAAATCACTTTTAACATGTTTTATCATTGGAATAAAAAAAACTTTAAACCTTATTAAGTTTACTTTAAAATTTAATAACTTTTTAACTTTACCTCTATTTAATGTACATTGTATTTTATGAGAATAAAGTCTGCACAATAATAAATGAAAAGTAAGATTATATATTGAGTAATCCTTATTATAGATCCATTTTAACTAATTCTCAAACACTCAGAAATAATAGTTAATTAATCCAATATGTGTTTTAAATTGATATAATTGTTCAAATTCACCCTTATTAAAACATTTATGTGTATATGTATATTTATAAACCATTTTCATTTCTCTCCGCTCTCAGGAATTAAATAAAGGTAAAATTGAAAAAAAAATCATTAATAACCTATAAGTATACTTAAATTTAGGATAAAAAATTCTTTCTACCAGAGAACTTATAACAAGGACTAAATTGGTAAATGAGATTTAAGAAAACATTCTACCTGCCTTGTTATATTTAAAGACAGAATAAATATTGTTATATAGAAAAAAATTTATGTCAAGTTACTCATATTTATTATATCAAATTCTTCAATCACATATGATTTTTTGTAATTAGAGAACTTCACATAACAATTGGGGGAAAAGGAGTATCACTTGACCACCATAATATCATATGTGATGGTCAACATAGAATATGAACGAGAGAAATCAAGAACTTCTTTCTGCCGGTCGTCTGGTTCTCTTTTTCTCCGTTTGTGTTTGCTGTCCTGTTGTTTCTGCCCATTGTTTGTTGTCTGTGATCGAGTCGCTGTTGCCGTCGCCGTTCAATGGTGTTGCCGTCGCAAGCTTGATCGTTGACGTCGCCTTCAGTTCGTCGGTTCAGATCTGTTCTTTTGGAATTTCAGTTCATCGGCTCCGATCTGGTCTTTGTCGCCTCAGCTCTTCGGTTCAGATCGTCTGATTTCGGAGCAAGATCGCGTATCAGGCTTGTGTCTCGTTCTCGATCTTACTGTTTTTCTTTTTCTTGCCCTGTTTTGCTCTTTGCCTTGAGTAAACTTGTGATTGTTTGAGGTATTTAAGTCATTTCATTTGATCATCTGGGACGGTGGGTTTTCTTTAAAGACTGTAGTTTTGTTGCATTTTGCCTCTTGGTTGCAATTGATACACTCCATCATTCACGTACTCGACAATTCCTACTCCCAAGTGAGCTGAATCTTTCCGTTCCAACTCTTTCCGAGAATGAAAGGGACTAGCGGAGAATGTGGAGAGAAGGGATCGGCAGAGGACGGTGATGACAGAGATAGAAGTAAAAAATTGAAGCAAGCGGATCTGGTTTTAGGACCCAATCTGGAAGCTCAGGAAAGGATTGGGGGGAATATCACTTACAAAGACACACTTCTGGATGCAGCCCCAAAGGACTGCGCTTTCGATACTAGAGGATGTTC
>QFDD01003690.1:0-11940 GCA_006871305.1 Vachellia collinsii
TTTTTTGTTTTGGTGAAAACATGCAATTACTTTTAACAATCATCCTAACAATGCACCTCAGCCATAATATTCACATCATATCTTATTTGATTGATGCCCCTTTCATTAAAAGAGATTGGAGTTTTATGTTAGATCCATCCATATTCCATGCCCGTGATCGTTGAGTTTAGCAAGCAGCTTTTTAGGCTTATTTGGAATGGCTATTATGAATCGTGATCAAGCATCATTTCGCTTTTATGCTTCTCAGCGATAGTGTGCTCCCACTTGATTCCTTGTTAACGAAACAAAACGACGGTCCTACCCCCATTTGATCGCTCACACGTGTCGCTTTCTCATGCCTTCCTTTTTAGCGCCACATCCTCTTTTCTGCTTCCCCGGCGCGCTCTCCATCAGCAACCATCCCACTTCCAGACTACAGGTTCCGCTTCCACGTACGTTCTTGCGGCCGTTTGACCCAAACCTCAAGGGCAAAAAGAACAATTTCATATTTAATAATATTAATGAATGGGGTTAAGTGAAAAGCTTGTGAGGTGGGGGATGTCAAGTGATAATGGGAATGGGTCGAGGGGGGTGGGGACGCATGGGTTGATCAATTTGAGTGCTACTCTGATACTTTTACGAGTTAAAAATAGGAGATAAAATAGAGGAGGAACTGGATTTTTTTTTTCCCTCTCGTTTCGATCAGAGAACAAAATTAAGGAAAAGAACGGTGGAAAGAATAAAATGGTGAGGGCCTTGTGCGTTTTTCTCTCCAAAGAGATTTTGGAGAGAGAAGGTGTTCCCAAAACTGTCCTGACTACGCAACCTCACTCCGCCCTATCTTCTCTCTCCTTTCGGTCCCTGGACCTCTGTTACAGAGGAGTGTGAGAATGGGGATGAGGTGGATGAGCTGGTTTGGCGTCGGAGAAGGCGAATATAGTGGCAAGCGACGAGTCAGGTAAATGCGTGTTAAGTGATTCAGACGCACTAATAAATACTACTCTAATTTTATGTAATCAAAAAAAAAAAAATACTGCTCTAATTTTATAGAGTATAAAGATGATAAATCTTTTTTAATTATATTTATAAATCATTTCATTTTTTATACAAATTTACAATTTTATGTTTTATTTATTGTTATGCTAATTTTATTATGATAGAATATAGTATATATTAAATGAGGATAAAGTTATTGACACATTGATATACATTCACCATGTATACGTATATAAATCACTATCACATGTGAATGATATATCAATATAAATAGGGTGAAGGTTCATTTTTGTTTGAAAATTTTCACAGACCAATGTTATTCTAAAAGTTTTTTTTAATACTAATCTCATCTTGAAAATTAAAATAAGAGCAAAATCACGTGTAACAGTTCAAACAGTAAACGGTTAGTCCACCAAATGTGTTGAGGTGGTATCGCCACATGGCCCTTATTTGATGAGGAAGAATTTTAAAAAAAAAAAAAAGTAAATACTCCCATATTTGTCTGTAGAGTATAGCTGCACAATGAATATCATCATCGTCCTTATTCTTCAACATCTCCTCCTCCTTCAAATCCAAATGACAATTTCACTCGCAGATCTGTAGCTTGCATATTTGAACTAAGGCACAAAGTTTAACAAATTACAAATTAATTTGTAATGATCTTTCCACTCTGAGAAAGCAAAAAAGAAATTAGCGTCTGGGGTTGTTGGATTGTCCCTACAAATATGCCCACCTCCCATGTCTAATATGAGATCATCATTCTTCCTCGCACCTAATACATAATCTAGATCCATCTCTATCATCGTTGATAAGACGTTTGTCCATGACTCATAGTTCCCCTAATGTTTCATAATCCAAATGGAGAAAAAGTTGGATACTACACCTGCTTCACCATCATATTCATCATCATCTGCTTCACCATCATGTTCATCATCATCTATACGTACCTTTCTTGTATCAAGAAAAGTGAGTCCCCTGTTTTCACAATAGAATTCAAACAATCAATATTTTCTGAAAGATAGGCACCATTAGGAAGCAATATTTGTCCAAACACTTCATGCTTTAGATCAAATGTAAGTATAAAGTCATACTCTCCCCAATATTTAGCAATCCAATGAAGCACACCATTGAAGAATACATAGGGAAAGCCACCCATAACAATACATGAAGGGGGAATATATATGCCAGACGTTTCCATGACCGTGTTATGCATAAGAAAACTCTGTACCAACCTTAGACTTTTTAGTATAACGATAAACAAGATATACAACTTTAAAATCATGGTTGCTACGATCAAAACCAAAACCTACATGAGATAGTGTTTTATCCCAAGTCATCATAAGGGGAAGCCAGGCATATTTTCAAAAGGTATCTGCTTGTTCATATGAGACCTAAAGCCTCTTTAACCTAGAGAGGTATTTGCTCAATGCGAAAAAATTTTAAGAAAGCAGTTTGAAAGAAGATTGGAATAGTCACTCCACTTCCTCTTGATTTGACAACTCGTTTAAGTTAAATGTCCCTCTTATTGATCTAATTCAAGGTTGGGAGGGAATGATTGATAAGAATGAAAAAGTTAGTGATTATATACTCCCTTGGGGGAATAAGCCAATATCAAATTCGGGATGTTTCAACCCCATATAGTTGATCATATTATGTATGTATACTCGCCATATGAGGAGAGATGAGATGATAAACATATACTGAAGCCTTCTATTGATGGTTTTTCTTTGTTAGGTTTGTATATTATTTCCTTTTTACAAGTACCCTTAGACAAGAGGAGGACTTAAGGAAAATCCAATGGAGATGGCTAGGATCAGAGAAGATTAAGACCTTTATGTGATTGGTTACCCATGATAGAGGCAACACAGGGTCCTGAGAGCTCATGGAGGTTTGTCAAAGATAGATACATGCTCATTTGATTGCCATCAAGAAGAAGCTAAACGCATTATTATATTGTGAGATTGCATAAATGCATGGTATAGGTGGGAACCAGTGGTAGACCCTACGTTTTGGCATTGGTTCAATATGAGAAATGGAGTGGACTGGATATATTGGAACCTAAAGCGTGAAGTGGGAAAGTCCTTCACGAAGTCAATTTGGTGGCCTATTCTCTTTGGATACATTTGTTGGGATATCTGAACTTCCTTATGAAATAAAGTTTTTCAAGGACAGCAACAAGAAGAGTTCTTGAATGCCCACTCTAGTTCACTATGAGCATGCTAGGACTAAGATCCTTTCCAAATGTAACTTGGAGAAGGATAAATCTTCAACTAGCCATGATAAATAATAATGATTGTATTGTCAGAATTGAACTTTATGGATATGTGTTAAGTCCTGGGAATAGTGGTTGTGGTTGAGTAGCATGTTTCATGTGCAAACTCACATCAATTCCCCCAATCATTGTAGAGTTGTTCATAATTTTGCACAGGTTTTATTTATTCTGGCATAAAGGTCATAAGAAGGTTTGTATCAAATCAGATTGACTTCAAGCCATTAACTTGATTACTAAATGATGTAATATTCATCACTCATGCAAGGATATCATAAAGGATGCCAGCTTGATGTTTTGTGGATATTGACAGGTGACAATAGATTATGTAACTAGGGAGGATAATAACATGACCGATCATTTGGTTAGAAGGTGTATAATATTGTTGGTAATTTTTATACCCTTCATCAACCGTCTAAAGATAATCGAAAGGGGTTGGCATTGGGAGAAACCTGAATGTTGTTATTTTGTTTGTAATGCTTTTTTGGGTTAATAAATTAAAATATTATTCAAAAATAAATAAATCAGGCTCGGTCAAAATGGCCAGCGCCAGTGATATCTGGGATCACCCTGACGGGAGATTAAACCAACAGCATATATTTGGTTTAAGTTAGATTAGATATTTAGTTTAAGTTAGTTCAGATGTAACCAATTATTGTTACGCACTATGCACATATAAAAAAGTAACTCTGTACACACAACTTTTAATAGAATATACAATACACAGACTTTTCCCTTCCTTTCGTCTTTTCCTCTCTTCTCTTCTCTCTCTCAACTGTTGCAGATCTGGTGCGAAACCAGTTACATGGTATCAGAGCGGTTGCGATGGCGACCGATTCCACTCCTTCTCAGCCTTCCGTTCAAGATTCCGATAAGATTTTCAGCACTTTTGACCCAACTCAAATTCCTTCCAGCCCCTATTTTCTGCATCCAAACGAGAACCCCTCACTTGTGCTTGTCTCTCCTCCTCTTACTGGCCCTAACTACCATTCTTGGTCTAGAGCTATGCGTATGTCTCTACTATCAAAGAATAAACTCAGATTCATTGATCGATCGATCTTGGCTCCACCTACTTCCGATCCTCTGTTCTCTGCTTGGGAGAGATGCAATAATATGGTCCAATCTTGGGTTGTAAAATCCCTTTCCCCAACTATAGCACAAAGCATTCTGTGGATCGACACCGCCTATGAAATTTGGGAGGATCTTCATGATCGCTACGCACAGGGAGACGCGTTTCGTATATCTAATATCCAAGATGAGATTTATTCTTTGCGTCAAGGTGATGAATCTGTGACTGAATATTTTACAAAATTCAAAACTCTTTGGGATGATCTGATGATTTTACGCCCTCTGAAGCCTTGCGGTTGTGAATGTGAGACTGGTAAACTTGCTAAACAATATTTGGAGAATGACTATGTGATCCGATTCCTCAAGGGGCTCAATGATAGGTTTACTCATGTTAAGTCTCAAATCATGATGATGGAGCCCCTTCCCACGGTCAAGAAAGTCTTCTCAATGATTCTGCAACAAGAGAGAGAGCTATCGGGCAGTATCGATTCTGCCAAGGTTTTCTTCAGTCAGACTTCACAATCTAGCGGTTCCACTGGATCAAATAAAGGGAATCCTAAAGTATGCACATACTGTGGGAAACCAAGACACACGGAGCAGACTTGTTATAGAAAGCATGGTTTTCCTCCAGGATTTAAGTTCAAGGGTACTAGCTCTTCGGTAAACATGGCCACCGCCAGCTCCTATAATCACAACAACAGCTCTGGGATTCTACCCACTCCTCCACCTCTCACTCAGGAGCAATACCAAAAGCTGATTGCCATGATTCAAACCTCTCCCTCACCTGCTGTCAACCACGTGTCTGTTAAACCGATCTCCAACTCAGGTAACGTACATTCTCTATCATTTGAGTTTTGGATTGTGGACACAGGTGCCACATACCATATTTGTTCTTCTTTGTCCCTTTTTTCTTCATATCACCTGATCAATCCTATTGCAGTAACGCTTCCAGATAATAATACCGTTTCAGCCACCCATTCTGGTACCATTCACCTTTCTGATTCCTTTACTCTCAACAATGTTCTTTTTGTTCCTGGAATACCTGTCAATTTAATTTCAGTATGCAGAATTACTCTTGATACTAACTATATCTTCATCTTTCTCAAAAATTTCTATCTCATCCAGGATGTATGCCTTTGGAAAACGATTGGTTCAGCTGAGGTTAACAACGGGCTTTATATTTTCAAACATGCAAGGACCCCTGCCAAGTCTTCTCCTCATATCTCCCATACCTCTACAAATTCGTCATCTCTTTTATGGCATAACCGTCTGGGACATCCTTCATTTTCGACTTTAGACACTCTTCACAAACAATTTCCTTTCATTGCTTGTAAAGACACTGTTGCTCCATGTGACGTATGTCACTATGCCAAACAGAAAAGGCTTCCATTTCCTGTTAGTCATAATACTACTACTACTCCTTTTTCTTTAATACATGTTGATATATGGGGACCACACTTTGTTGCATCTGTTCATGGTTACAAATATTTCTTAACAATTGTTGATGACCATACTCGTTTTACTTGGATCAAACTTATGCATGCAAAATCTGATACACGGTCTTACCTAAAGCATTTTATTGCTTATGTTGAGAGGCAGTTTAAGGCCACTATCCAAGTAATCCGTTCTGATAATGGGGCTGAATTTTTCATGAATGATTTCTATACCTCAAAAGGAATAGTTCATCAAACTTCTTGTGTAAACACCCCACAACAGAACGGATTGGTTGAACGTAAGCATCAACACATTTTAAACACAGCCCGTGCACTTTTATTTCAAGCTCACTTATCAAAGGCATACTGGACTTATGCGATTTCTCATGCTGTGTTCATCATAAATCGCATACCCTCACCCATTCTTCAAAATAAAAGCCCTTACTAGTTACTTTTTAATGCCAATCCCTCCTTCCAAGATTTTAAAGTGTTTGGCTCCTTATGTTTTGCTTCCACTTTATCTACCGGTCGCACTAAATTTGATCCCAAAGCTTCTAAATGTGTTTTTCTTGGACACCCGACTGGTACAAAAGGTTACACCTTATTAAATATCCATACTAACCATATTTTTGTTTCAAGAGATGTGGTCTTCTATGAACATGTCTTTCCTCTCCAGAATGTGCAGTCACATCCCTCTCCATCTTCCTCCACAATGTCCCTTCCGGCTCCCATTCCTTCCCTTGACATTGACCCTCTTCCTGCCCTATTTGTTTCAATTAATTCTAACCCTCTTCCCCCTAACTCTCCCCTGCCTCCATCCCCATCTATTTCAGTTTCACCCCCTAGTCCTCCTTCCCCTACTCCTCCCAGACGCTCTTCTCGGCCTCATCATCCACCATCCTACTTGCATGATTACCACTGTGCTCTGTTAACCTCAGTTGCCTTACCGGTCTCCAAAGGTACACCTCACTCCCTCTCTAATGTTCTTTCTTATGACAAACTCTCTACCACCCACCGCCAATATGTCCTTTCTATTTCTGCTGCTCCTGAACCCAAATCCTACTCCCAAGCTGCCAAATTTAAGGAATGGCGTGATGCCATGGTTGCTGAAATCCAAGCCTTAGAACAGAACAATACCTGGGTTCTTACTCCTCTTCCTAAGGGTAAACGTGCTATCGGATGCAAGTGGGTATTCAAGAAGAAACTTAAATCTGATGGGACTCTTGATCGGTATAAAGCCCGCTTAGTTGCTAAAGGCTACACTCAAATTGAGGGGCTTGATTTTATTGACACATTTTCACCAGTGGCTAAGCTCACTTCTATTCGTGTCTTACTTACTCTTGCTGCTGCCAATAACTGGTTTTTACAGCAATTAGATGTGAATAATGCTTTTCTTCATGGGGATTTACCTGAAGGAGTTTACATGTAGCTACCTCCAGGTCTTTCTTCTCCTGCTCCAAACATGGTTTGTAAATTGCAAAAATCTCTTTATGGTTTAAAACAAGCTAGTCGCCAATGGTTCCAGAAACTTTCCTCAACACTTGTTTCTTTTGGCTATATGCAATCTACTGCTGATTATTCCCTTTTTGTTAAGAGGAATGGTTCTTCATTCACTGCTATGCTGGTTTATGTTGATGACATCCTGTTAACTGGTAATGATTTATCTGAGATTCATTTCATTAAATCTAACCTTGATGCTGCATTCAAAATCAAAGATCTTGGGAACCTTAAATACTTCTTAGGCCTTGAAGTTGCTAGAAGCACCCATGGTATTTCTCTCTGTCAACGTAAGTTCACCTTGGAACTACTTTCAGACTCTGGTTTTCTTGATGCCAAGCCTGCCTCTTCACCAATGGACCATCACTTCAAGATTTCCAAAGAGGGTGGTACTCCATTGTCTGACATTACAACATACCGCACCCTTATTGGACGTCTACTATACCTCACCACTACAAGACCTGATATCTCATTTGCTGTGCAGCAGCTCAGTCAATTCATGGATGCTCCCACTAACCTTCACCTAAAAGCTGCTCACCGAGTGCTTAGATACCTCAAAGCTGCACCGGCCAAGGGACTCTTCTTTTCTTCTAAATCTGATTCTCATGTAAAGGCTTATAGTGATTCTGATTGGGCAGGTTGCATTGATTCTCGCGACTCTGTTTCTGGTTTCTGCATATTTTTAGATGGCTCCCTTGTTTCTTGGAAAGCTAAGAAGCAAACCACAGTATCTAGGTCTTCTTCCGAGGCCGAATACCGTGCTTTAGCTAGAACAACGTGTGAAGTACAATGGCTGCTCTACCTATTCCGCGACCTGCATGTCTCGCACACTCGAGCAGCTGTCATCTACTGTGACAGCCAATCAACCCTTCAAATTGCAGCGAACCCCACCTTTCATGAGCGTACGAAGCACATTGAAATAGATTGACACCTAGTTCGCGAGAAACTTCAAGCAGGTGTCATTACTCTCCTCCCAGTTCATTCCATTGACCAACTTGCTGATGTATTCACCAAACCTCTTCCTCTGACATCGTTCAGGGCCAACATTTCCAAGCTGGGCATGATAGACATCCACGCTCCAGCTTGTGGGGGGGTGACGGGAGATTAAACCAACATCATATATTTGGTTTAAGTTAGATTAGATATTTAGTTTAAGTTAGTTCAAATGTAACCAATTATTGTTACACACTGTGCACATATATAAAAGTAACTCTGTACACACAACTTTTAATAGAATATACAATACACAGACTTTTCCCTTCCTTTCGTCTTTTCCTCTCTTCTCTTCTCTCTCTCTCAACTGTTGCAGATCTGGTGCGAAACCAGTTACACCCACCCCCGGAGAACCATTAGTATTTTCAATCGGCATCTATTCACTGACTATGAGACATACATGTTTAGATGTGTAATAAATAATTTTAAATTTACTTTAAAAAAATTTAAAGAAATTACAGCCAAACAAGAAATTGGGCTCGCTAATTGGTTAAACCCGGGTCAATAAATAATTAAAAAAGAATTTCATTATGGATTTACCACAAATCAATGATTGATAAAAAATTAGTGCTACGATAAAAAATTTTTTGAATGATATGTCATTAATCTTATATATATATATATATGAGATAAAATATAGACAATTTCTCTAAACTAAAGGCTAGTCATTGATCCCCAAAAAAAAAGTCTGTCACTCACATAAGATTAATGTGGTGATCTGCAATATTATCAAAATTCTTTAGTTACACACACTCTTTAACTAATTTTTAAATATGCAATGATTTTTAAGTTTAGCAATACTAAATCAATCCTAATCCATAAACAAATCTATTTAAACTGATTATTTATCAAGATATTTTCCCGAGTGAAGCATTTATCAGGATATTGATTCTCACCTAAAGCACGTAGAATAATAACAGCTACAGTACCTTGATCAAATAAAAAAAATAAAAACTATACTTTATGCCTATATCTCTTTTTTTTTTTTTTGCCCAATTAAATTATGTGTATATCTTTTGTCACAAATGGATGAGAACAGCAGTATAACACCCTCTTACTTTAAACTTGGTACAAATCATAAAACTTCGTGTGTGTATATAAACTTGTGTTTATGGTAAAAGGGGTTCTTGGGTTTGGCTATGGTCGGAATATACCAGACAAAAGAAATGGGGATTGAGATATTGCTCTGAAAAATGTAGATCAGAATTGAGTTCTGGGCAGTGGCAATTATATATTCATGGTCATATATAATTTGCATAGTGTAATAAGGACAAATAAATCTAAAAGCCAGTTAGCCATTATGATACATAATCATTCTTGAGATCATTTGACTTGACATCTCTTGGTTTCATGCTAGTTCTAAAAAAAAAGCATGGGTCATGATAATTAAGACTCGAGAGTTCTTTTTAGATAAAAAGTTATGAGTTAAGAATAGTGAACCCAATAAAAAGAATTTATTTTATGAGAAGAACAATTTTGACCAAAATAGCCTTATTTTAATATGAGATTTATTTAAACAGTTATATTTACAAAAATAATTGTATAACAACAAAATAATTCTAATAGATATAATTTCAAACTGTTTAATATGTTATATAAATGATTAATTGGAGAAAAGCATTAAAATTTTTATTCGTGAGAATAATTTAAAAGGAGGGAAAGAAAAAGGAGAGTTTCCTCTGTTAGCTCAATGCTCTCATTCATTTGGGTCTTTCTTCCAAAGTCCTTCTTCAATCCACACATTTGAAGAGACTTGTGCTCTTCATCTTGGGGAACTATCACTTTTTTTAAGGGCTAAACTCCCTGAACCGAACTAGAGCCAAGGGTGAACCTTATGCTCCAAGAAACACTGAACCCTCAAGATATAAATACCCTCACATATATCTTAAAAACACAACCTTCTCCCTCAAAAAATTCTGTAAATTCAAGAAATGGGGCATGTATTATGATGTTCCTTTTCCTGCACAAAGGACAGTAGATACTTAAGAATTAGGGCAAGTTACTTCTCCGAGGCTCAACAGATCCAAAAGGGAATGAATACAATGTTTGGCTGATTCTTTTTTTTTTCGTTAGTTTTTTTTATCCTTTGTTTCTATCACATCAGAGTTTCTCTCAAGTTATGGTCAAATTAACCTGGCTCTAATACCATGAAAGCAACTTTGATACCGTAGAAACAAAGGATAAAGAAAACTATTGGAAAAGAATGCTGTATATTGGAATGAGATGAGTACATTAATATATACTATTTGACTATCTAACTGCGCAATATCACTTCACCGTATCTTTTCTCTTCTTGTGTTTCCAAGGACTCTAGACCTCTTCATGTATGATACCTCACAATGAGGACATGGGAATAACCCTGGTCAACCACAATTTGACAAATTGTGGAAAAATGTGTGCCTAGACATTTGGGGTGTGTTTGGTTGGAGGGGAGGACCGGGAAATGGTTTCCTCCACTCATTTGGTTTAAAATTTTTAAAGGGAGGGGAGTGCAAATCAACCCTCCCTTCCTAAACTCCTGTTCTGTCTCGTCGTTAAATTAGGGTTTTTTTGGAGGAAGCCAAATTTTTTAACAGCATCACTCCTATAACTTTTCTATTATTTCATTAATAAATATCATTATAATTAACAAATAATGTAATTAAATAAAAATATCAAAATATAAAATAAAAATAATATTATAATATAGGATATATTATTATAAAATCAATTAAAAATATATTATAAAAATTTATTCAAGATTTAAAAATTATATTATTATAAAATTAATAGACAAAAAATATGTTATTATAAATAAAAATATATTTTAATAGAATAAATGATAAATAAAAATATATTATAATTTAATTGCTTAAAAATTATATAATTATAACTAAGAATATTATACAAATTAATTAAAATCTAAAAAATATATTAATATAAAAGTATTTACATTCTAAATACAAAATATTATTAAATTCAAAATAAAAAATAATATTCCATTTTCAAAATATAATATTACATTTATTGTAAATAAAAATATTACTGCATTAATTAGAGTTAGCGTGTAAATTAATTTATATTACTACCGCTGTTTCCCCATTCGCCTCCCCTTCAACCAAAGAAAACCAGGTGATTCCCTTAACTTGCCTGCCATTGGTTAATCTTTCTTTCATTTCCTCACCTACCATTCCATCCCTTTAAACCAAAACACACTTGGCTAATTATGAAGTGTACTTGCCGCAGTCATTAACCCATGAGGATCCAACCCACCATCAGGCAACTTCTATTCCACAATGATTTGATTTTCCGACTCTCACAAAGCCTATTTATTGGTCATCGATGAGCCCAAGGCTTTACAACAGGCGTGTAAACATGCTCATTGGCATGAGGCCATGCAAAAAGAAATTCAAGCACTTGAGGCCGATGGCACCTAAGACCCTTGAACCTCTTCCTCCTGGGGAAACACCTCATTGATTCCAAATGGGCTTACAAGAACAGATGGAAGCCAAATGGAGAATTACACCCTCGCAAGGGGCAGCTAGTTGCCAGAGGCTTTACCTAACGTGAAGGTTTGATTTCTATGAAAAGTTTGCCCTCCTTGCACGGCTCATCAATTATATGTCAACAACGTGTTTCGACACGGTGATATTCATGAGGAAGTCTGCCTGAAGGTTTTGCTCGAAGGGGGAGACACGAGTTTGCCGACTCCGCAAATCCTTGTAT
>QFDD01003694.1:0-14330 GCA_006871305.1 Vachellia collinsii
ATATATATATATAAATCTTGGACTATCCATCAGATTCGCACTGTAGCTCTTTTACATGCATGTCTGAAGGCAGTGACTTAAATAATGGATAACTTCGATTTGATCTTGGTTTTATGGCACAAATGCTCGGACTTTCCGAGACATATAATGGCTTCACCAATTTTCAATTTTTATTCAATTATATATTTTATAATTTTATACTTCCTTTGTACTCAACAGTTTTTAATCAATAACATTAATTGTACTGCAATACATTATATATATAGTGATAGAGAGAGACACACACACAATGGGTACAAAATAGGAATGAGAATAAGAGGGCCTTTTGTCATAGACATGAGAACACATCTTTCCAACAAAGGCCCACGCCTTATTATTTGCCAGACACAGTAAAAGTTGTTGTTCCAGGTCTTTTTTCTTTTAGTAGAGAACTTTTTCCATGTACCAAGTGGTATTATATAGGACCCGCACAAAAAAAGAATGAGAATAAAATTAATATGATGTAAATGGTTGGCAAAACAAAGACGATAAATGAAAAAAAATAGTTAAAAAATCTCTCATTAATAAAACTTATTATTCAACAACACCAGAAATCTGTTCAGAGACCTGGATGCAACGTGTTCTCAGTGAGTATATAGGTAAAAATAATGTTTCAGCAATTTTTACAATTAATAAAAAATGGGGGCATTCCATTTATAGCCCACAGAATGGATCAGGGGAAGGGAGAAGGCTAAGAAGGGAAATAGATGGTACAGGGGCAAAAGGAGGGGACATGATGAAATATTAGAAAGGGAATCTCATGTCTAATAATAATATTGTTGCCTTGCCTTGCCTGCTGTTACGTGAAACAACACACAGAATTGCTCACATCTCATCAAGGAACCAGTTATCCTACTAAGCATTTGGTTTAGTAGAGAGAGCTAATTAGATTTAAATCGTTCAGATCTAATGTGGGCGATCCAAATTTAATTTTTAAAAGTGTATATTTTTTTTTTAAAAAATTTATTCCAGTGAATTTAAAATCTAAAATAAAAACAATCTCTTAACTATTATTTTTTCAAAAAGTGAACACCGTTTTTAAAAAAAAAATCAAATTTTAACAGTTCAGATCTGATTAACTCTCTTATTAATGCTTAGCATGGTAATCAAATCCCATGAGGAAACAAGACCTACGCCTTATGTTATTTCCTTTTCCCACTTTCATTAATATTAGAATCCAACATCCGCATCATCATTTCATTCCAGTATTCCTAAATCCATGCCTCATCTTCTCAAATATTCTGGCCATCCCCTCCCTCTCTCGATCTTCCACAGAGAAATACTTACATACTCCCAGAGTGCCACATCATCCATGCTCTGTCCAATGAGAATGTTTCAAGTGTCCTCTATTATGGATCTCATATCCCATAAATTTCTCTTAATTATTCCTCTTTTTCCATAATAAATATCTATTATAATAGATTATGGAAAAATGAAAATAATTAGGAGAAATTTATGGGATATGGGATCACAATAGATGACACTTGGAGCATTTTTATTGGACAGAGCATGGATGACGTGGCACTCCGGGAGTACGTAAGTATTCCTCTCTTCCACATTCAGTATACTTAATTACATCATCTCACACACACTCTCTCTCTCTCTCTCTCTCAAATCACATTAAGTGTATCAAACTTTATTACCGTAGAATGTGACGGATCCGGTGAGCACGGTCGGAGATCGAGCTAGTGTTTGCTGCGGATCATGTCACCCAATTGTAGCGTAAAAATATATAAATATAATATTCCTGTAATTCCAAATGGATAATTTTCTATATTTATTCTGATCTAAAACAAGTCCAAAGGATTCATCATGCACGAGTATTGTATTAGGTCTTTTAAAAGTTGTCATGTGCATATATGCTATTACACATTTGATATATATAATGAATTAATCTGGAGAAGAGAATTCCCTCCCTATTTCTCCTCTATGCAATTTGCTCTCACTCGTTGATCTTGCACACACACGAACATCAAGAATATTATTCGGAGGTGAAGAGTACGCAGCCAGTCTGATTCAACGTATACAGGACTCTACTTTTTTTTTAAAAAAAAAAAATATTTACTCTACTTGCTTGGTGAATTCTTCCTTTACAAGGCACTTTTAAATGAGGGTGATCTTAGAAATTTTTAATGGGGAATTATTATCTATCTCTTCTAAAAATTGTTTTATACCACCTCCTGTTTGTTAGAAATCCCCTCATGTATGTAACCAATGAGAATGCTACAGGGAAAATATTGTAATTTTGGAAGATGAGGTTAATTAAGATTATGTATTTTAGGATCAAATTCAATCTCCAACTAAGTTTTATACTACAGATTTTGTGTGAGGAAATGTTATTGGACCCTTTTGAAAAACTGTTGGGAGAATAACTTTTGACCAAAATGTATTTTAGAAAATGACTTTTGTCCACAATGTATTTTGAAAAATGAAAATTTGTTTAGATAAATGTTGTAAAAGTGACTTTTGGTGAAAAGTAATTTAAAAGAAAATGAATCTTATTAAATAATACATATATATATTTTCATTTTGTATTGTGATAAAATTAGTAAAAAAAAGTCGTTAGAATGTCTTTGGTTGTGATTTATCATATCTAGATTGTGATTTAAAATTTTTACATTTAGATTGCAATCTAAAGCATCTTAAATCATGACTTATAATTTTAAAGTCATAACTTAAAATGTATTTTTAGCAGAATAAATTTTTTTTTTTGCTCTTTATCTCTAAAATGCATTCCAAGCCTAAAATACATTTCACTTGTAGATCTCTGCCAAACACTATAGCCAAGCCCAAAATGCATTCTTCCCTTTAAATTGCATTCCTGACCTTCCAAATAGGCTGCCAAACCCACGCATTGTGGCTGTGCATGTAGGCATGTGCCAGTGAAAATGGGAGAGAGAAAGGCAAGAGGCGTAGTTTCTGGGTAGGGGGAGGGCCCACCGAGGCTGTCGGTGGATTCTTGGTGGGGCCCACCGTTCCTTATCCTCCCACCTCCCTTTCCCCTCCTAATCATGCTCTCTCATTTAATTTCATCACCCTTCATCCTTCACCATCTTATCAAATCCACCACAACACACCAATTACGCATTTCATTATTATTATTATTAATTATTACCACACGACTCCTTCCTAATTTTACATCGCATACATAGATCTGTTTTGTGTGAACGTTAAAAAAACATGTTAGCGTAAATTGATATCAAAATATTTTCATACATTTACCTCGTACGTTGTAAAGGAGATTGAAAAATTAGTATGTTACTGTGATCAAACGGCACATCCTCATGTACACTCCACCCCTGTTTAGGGCTTGCCACTCGTAACACGTGTCCAGCTATTGATTACTCAGGTCCACGTCGGATTTTGTCTGTTTTATAGGCGGAAGCATCGTGGAAGCCTCTGGTTTGCGCCAAACACTGAAAAGCTGAATGCTACACATAACGCATTCAAGGGCTTTTACATCGAAGCCCCTCATATGTGTCTCACGCAACCGCCTTGTTCTGGCCGTATCCCTTATTACCCTCGTCTCACATCATCTCTATAATTAATCAATCAATTAATTAATATCCTTGCTCCCTCCACTTTATACACCTTCCCCTGTTTTTCTTTAATTATCCGTGGCCCCATACTCTGTTTGCATAATAACCACTTAACATTTAATCTTGATGTTCCTTCAGCTGTATTTTACCAACTTCATATCAAAACTAATTCCATTCTTCTAAAATCATCTAAATCTACTATTATTACTATTTAACTTGAATTCAAATGCCATCATGCTCCAAATTAAGTAATTTAAAACTCTTTAGGGCAATTCTTTTGTTCATTCAAAACCTGCACGAACGGTTGTGTCGTATAGCATCCATCACATATGACGTCAGAATCTTCTCTGCCATTGTAAAGCATAAAAAAAGGGTCCACATAAAGGTCTTGATCCTTTTTTTTTTTCTTTGTTTGGGCGGAAGTAATTAGAATTCAACAATGTTACCTTTGAAGTATACACAAAAGTGGATGCAATATTCCCACGGAAATAAAAGTTTCCTGCTGTATCTATATTCTATACTATATGGGCGGCCCCCAAAAAACCCTTTTTTTTTTTGACCGAGGGCAAACCGAATGAGTTCAGTTCGTTCAGATACACATACAGAAAAGTTATGGCTCATTCATGAAAGGGTTTCAATTATTTAAAAGTTACAACTAATAATTAGTCAATGATATTCTATAAATCATACATGATCCTTCTTCTCAATATTATTTTGTCTCTCACAATTACGGATTGATTAGTCATTGGGAGGGGGGGGGTCCACTTATCCCGAAGGGATGATTAAGGCACGATGGACGTACAAGGCCGTTGTGGCTTATAAATAAGGTTATGTTTCGAATTGATACGGATGGGTGGGGGGGGGGGGTTGATCCTTTTTAATCAAAGCTGCAGTTTTAAGCATCAAATAATTGTTCTCGGAGTATTATTGTCATTATATTAAGTTTGTATTGACTATTGATGGCCTCATTTTGCATGATGCCACAAAAAGATGAAGGTTAATTGCTTAATTTATATGGGTTGACATGTTAAATAAGAACATTGAGGGTTGAACTCGATTTTTTTTTAATTTACTTTTTTAAAATTTATACCTCCGACCCAGTTCTTCCCCATCCGAACGAAGAGGAGGCACATGCACTTACACAAATGAAACCACGTAATAACCGCTTGGGGTGTTGGCCTAGTTGGGTGGCACCTCCCATCAACTCGGTGTTATGATGAATAGTATGATTTATTTGAAATTTTTAAATGTGGTATATAAATAAATAAATAAATTGTCGGGTTTCTTTTTGTGATCATAATGCATAACAATTAAGGAAAAACGCAATGATAATACGGGGTTTTGAGTTTGATCCTGTATCAACATTTTGAGTGTGAGTTGTAAGAAAAGCAAAAAGAAATAAAGTAATAAAAGGGGGGAGAATGTGAGGAACGATGTTTGAAAATTCAGAAAAGGTGAATCAAAAAGGTAAGTGATTGACAGTTCTTATGGTCCAACCAGTAACATAATAATTAAATAAAAAAGTATTTTTATATGTATAAGAAATGGATTCAAAAAAATATTTGAAAATATATTGAATTTGAATTTTTTTAAGCATTTTCTATAATTTTTTTTTAATTTTTTCTTCAGCATTGTACCATCAGCTTAAAAAGAGGTCCAATTTCGTAGAGACAGTTGTAGTTCAGGTGAATCTAATTGTGGGTCTTGGGTGTATGTCCGGTCCAACACAAGTGAACCACAGAAAACGGTTCTGTGTTCCAAACCAAGCCGTGAACGTACAAGTGGAATTGGCCAGTCGGGTCGATTATTGAATGATTGGCGAAGAGGCAGTGAGATTTGGTTTGGATCCAGATTGGTCCGTTTCACAATTCACGGTGAGGCATAGGCATCCGGTGGGCAAGTCCCCTGCTTGTGCTGCAAGTAGCGGCCAGCTCATCGATCACGCCCCCAATTTTCATATCAATTCCTCTCTCCACCACCACTCCTTCCCTATCTCTCTTACTATTTTCCTACGCTAAAAAAAAAAAAAAAAGCCACTTGAACTTACTTTATATTTGTAACACACTCGGGACACTATCACGTTACTTCTTGAAATTTAGGATGATAATTAAGAGGATTAAAAATATTCTCTTATAAAAAGCCACCCAGGGAGTGATGAATCATTCATTTCATAAATTCATATTCTTCCTCTCCTGTTCCGCACTTTGTATTGTACCACATCTCACTTGTTCATCCTCCACCAATCTCTCTCTCCCTCTCCCACTCACTGCCAATGAACTACGACAAGCTCCAACCCTCCCAACCGGGTGGCTCCTCCCGCCGCTCCGATGACCCCATTCCTCCCACTACCCCACCTCGCAGCAAAAAGAAACTCATCCTCCTCTCCGCACTCGCTCTTGTCTTGATCGTCGCTTCGGCCATCTCCGCCGTCCTCCTTGTCGGCATCCGAGCCCACTCTTCGTCTCCGCACCAATCCGGCATCGCCGGCAATCCCACTCAGGCTATTTCACGCACCTGCGGCAGAACTCTGTTCCCTTCCCTCTGCGTTAAGTCCCTCCTCGATTTCCCTGGTTCCACCGCCGCGTCGGAGCAGGACCTCGTCCGCATTTCTCTCAACATGACATTGCAGCACCTGAGCAAAGCCCTCTATTCCTCCACCGCCATCTCCAACGTCCAGATGGATCTGCGCGAACGCTCCGCATATGAGGACTGCCTCGAGCTCCTCGAGGATTCGGTCGACGCTCTCATGCGCTCCCTTACCTCTGGAGTCGCCGGCGGCGGCGGCGTCTCCACCGACGATGTGCTGACGTGGCTCAGCGCCGCACTCACGAATCAAGACACGTGCAGCGAGGGGTTCGAGGACACGAGCGGCACCGTGAAGGATCAGATGGCAAGTAACTTGAAGGACTTGTCGGAGCTCATTAGCAACTGTCTGGCGATATACTCCGGGAGCGATGCCGGCAACGATTTCTCAGGGGTTCCGATACAGAACAGGAGAAGGTTAATGGGAGAAAATGACAATGGCGATATGGTCTCAGGCGAATTCCCGACATGGTTGAGCAAAGGAGACAGAAGATTGCTGGCGACGCCGGCACCGGCGATTCAAGCCGACATAGTCGTGTCGAAGGACGGGAGCGGAACCGTCAAGACCATCGCGGAGGCGATAAAGAAAGTGCCCGAGCACAGCAGTCGGCGGATTATTGTGTACGTGAAGGCAGGAAGGTAAATCGAATGATAATTCGGTGGGCTTTTAGTAATTAAACGATTCGTTTTTAGTGGAAAAAAGAAGCAAAAAAGTGTGATAATTGCTCATTTAACTTTCAAGATAACTAACCAAAACAATCATTACTATGCAAGGAAAATATATTGTGATCGAATGAGTGAGTGACCCATTTCAAATTTCATTCAGCAATTGATTGTCAATTTACAATCATCATGCATAATGCCCGTGGATATTTAGTAATAATTATGATTATTTTCTATGTTTTGCTACCTTTCTACAACACCCTTTTGAAATTAAAGTAGTAATTTATGTGCACCCATTTGCAAATGCATATGGGATTATGGGTATTGTTAATAACTATACAATATATAATGAAGTGGGCAAGAGCAATGTTTGAGCTTTTTTTGTGGTGTTGATGAGATTGCCATAAATGAGAACCAGTATTGTGGGTGGCATAAAAATGGTGTTAGGTACGAAGAGGAAAATTTGAAGGTTGGGAAGAAGAAAACGAATGTGATGTTCGTAGGTGACGGGAAGGGCAAGACCGTCATCACAGGGGGCAAAAATTTTGCTCAAGGCACCACCACCTTCCACACTGCTTCCTTCGGTGAGTCCCCTCCTCCTTTATTTTTTTACCTCTTTAAGATATTATCAGGGGAATTTTTTTTTTTCACCTCTGTTACTTTCTCACTCTCACCTTCCCTCCACGCCTCTCTCTCTATCATAAATAATCAGGGGTAAGGAGTTATTTTCATCTAACCCAAGTCATAAGAAAATCCAACTTAAGTTCATGACTCTTCAGGGATACCATGATAGTTTTTTTTCTGGTCTGTGAAACCCATGGTGGTCGTCCCTCAATAATTTTGTCTGCCAGTTTTGCCCTTTTACCATTTACATCAATTCATAGAAACTAGAAAATAGGGGGGAAGAGCCAAAAACTGGCAAAACAGACCCCGTGTGGGGGTGAGGGAGAGCAGTAGAAGCTAAAAAATTAGATGATATAGCTTGTCAGTTTTTTTTTTCAAGATTCCCCACGACACGACCTATGATCTCCTTCGATGTGTACTCCCTCTTCACGCGCTTTAGTATTTGGACTATCCCATCACATAAAATGCGTATCCTTCCCTCCTCCACGTATCTGTTTCTTTCATTTTGTATCAAAATGCCAAATGTATTTCTTTCACTTTCGGCTCCTATATTACTTCCTTATATGTTTTATGATGCAATGTATTTTGTTTAAAATATTATCCTTTTCACTTAAACATCTTAGATGACCATAGAACTTCCTAACTAATCAATTAACCAAACTCCTCTAGTAATGATCCTTATATTGAGGGTGATTTTGATATTTTACAAGAGTTAAGCTGATTTTAATGAGTGTACTCATGGGTGTATGGTATAATAATGTCGCTTCGTCTTACAATTATAGCCAATTTAACTTGAAAGCAAAACGTATGGCCAAGGTTTCCCTAAATTAAAAGTAGCTAGAAGCCATTACATTATTGGTGGTGGGGTTGTGCCATCATGTACATGCCCTGGTTCATTAACAATGCCTTATTCATTATTGTGTCTAACGAACCGAAATTTCCTGAACCAACCGGGTTTTATACTAAGCAACTAAATTTTTGTTTACCCATTACTCGAAAAGCTCTGGCTCACTGATTTATTAATGGTGTTGCAGCTGCTTCTGGGGCTGGTTTTATTGCCAAGGATATAACATTCGAGAACTATGCTGGGCCAGGGAAGCACCAAGCGGTGGCGCTTCGTGTCGGAGCCGACCATGCGGTGGTGTATCGATGCAACATCATCGGATACCAAGACACATGCTATGTTCACTCCAATCGTCAATTCTTCCGGGAATGTGATATTTACGGAACCATTGACTTCATCTTTGGCAACGCCGCTGTGGTCTTCCAGAATTGTAACCTCGTGTCTCGAAAGCCCATGGCCCAACAGACGAACACCATCACAGCCCAAAATCGAAAAGACCCGAATCAGAACACGGGTATTTCCATCCACAATTGTCGGATCCAAGCCGCTTCAGATTTGGAGGCAGCTAAGGCAAGCATCCCAACCTATCTTGGGCGTCCCTGGAAGATATACTCTAGAACCGTTTACATGCTATCCTACATGGGCGATCACATCCATCCACGTGGATGGTTGGAGTGGAATGCCACATCACCAGTAGACAAATTGTATTATGGAGAGTACATGAACAGTGGGCCAGGTGCAGCTGTTGGAGGCCGGGTCAAATGGCCCGGATATCGGGTTATCACGTCGACGGTGGAGGCAAGTAGGTTCACGGTGGCCCAATTCATATCGGGGGCATCTTGGTTGCCGTCAACAGGGGTGGCATTTGTCGGAGGACTATCTAACTAAATGAATTCAATTTCGATCAAATTATAGGCGTGATTAGCATTATCAAGTCCTATGTATTTATTTTTATGGGGTTGTTACGATGTAATTGTATCAAAATATAGGTTTTCCTGGTATCAATTTTTTTTTCGTTTTCACAAATGTTGTAATAAAATTATATAAAGTTGTACACAACAATAGTTGTTGATTTATAGTAATTGTTATTTGTGGGGTACTAATTGGAATTGGCTTGGAGTGAGAGGTGGATAAAGTTGACCATGAAACTAGAAGAGTCTTGTACTGACCGCATTTATGATGACTTGAGTCCATGTGAATGTATGAAATGCTTTTAAAGAGAGAACTACTCCCAATCAGACATGATAGTGCTAGAGTCTGACTGCGTCAATCAACCATGTAAACATAAAGAGTCTCGTTGATTAACAAAAGACTAAATTGGTGGACTCCCTTCAACTTTATTCATCCAAAGCAGCAAACAAGTGAGAGGTGATAACGATATTACAAGAACAAGTCCCAAGTGGAAGGTGATAGCGATATTACAAGTCCCCTGCAACCATTATGGTCTGTATACTATTTTCATGTTTCACAAACACAACACACAAACATGAGGTGATATACTTGATTATGCAACATCATATGCTAGAACGGTAGTAAAATATGTGTATAAGCACCGTGCGTAAGTATTTTACTCAATGAGCTAGCTCATCTAAATGGCTATCCAACAGCTCTGAAACAATATCAAGAAAAGCATCTTCACTCGATCCAGGAAGGGCAGCTTCTTCCGCTTTCTCAACAACCTGCTCAATCACAGATTTCTTCTTCAGTGTTTCTCTGCACATGATGCTTCCGATGCTGAAAGGAGTGAGTCCTCTCTCACAACCTTTCTTCAGAAGCATAGTAGATATGCGTAAGATACGGGCACATTTGGCAGGAAGATCCCATCCATGGAACTTCAGAAGCTTTATATCTGCTTCGGCATCCAGAGATTTTATGTAATCAATGGTGTCTGCAGAGTAAGGTTCTTGAGCTTGTGGCCAGTACAACCAGTCAAATGTGCAGTCTTCAAACTACAACAGAAAGAAAAGAAGCAAGGCAACATGAAGCAACGGAAGATGCATAAGGAAATAGAATTAGCCGCAGCCGCAGCAGCAGCAGCAGCAGAAACAACAACAATAGAAATAGATTAGCATTCGGATAGTATGAAGCAAATGTAAAGCAATAACCACCTGACGCTGAAGGGCACAAATCTGGATGTTATTGTGGTTCTAGCAGTTATGCTTGATCTAAACAGGCATGGGTGTGAAATTATACAGAAATGACTACCATCGGCTTATAATAATGGTTACAATTGGAGGAGCAGCCAACAAAGAAAAACTATAAAACTTTGTCAGCACAAATAATAATAGAAATACAAAACATAAGCTTCACCAAGTTTGGATAGTAGTGGTGGACTTACGATCTCAGGCAAGCAATAGCCATGATCAATTGGAATAAGCACTATTCTACCATCTTCACCATCCTTGCCAACCAAAATGTTTCCAGCATGCCTATCTGCATTTGCCAATCTGATATCCAACACTGAGATCTTGTGAACATCCTCTACTGGAAATGCAAGAGGGCCCATATCTTCACAGCTTCCAATATTCTTCATAAACATCTGAAGTGACCCTATTTTTATATCACCTGAATCATACTTATGTTCCTTGGGATGATGGAATCCTTTATGCAAGCATTTCACCATCACAGTTGGAGGAACCCCAGCAAATCCCTCCTCCTCGTTATTACTACAAGTGCGAGGCCCATTCCTAGGATGATCCAAAATGTATGCTGCAACTTCTCTCAATGCCCCCTGTCCTACTCGTGTGCCTTTCTTCAAGCCTTCTCCATTCACAGAGATGGGAAGTCCTCGAGGATTATTAACAGCCATTGGCTCCTCATCAGTAGGCTTGAAAACAGAAACATACTTTGAGCCAGATGAGTCTTGCATGAGATAAGCACCTCCAGATCCCTCTGATGATCGAATTGGTTTATAACCCCTCTCTAAGCCCTGTGAAGTAACTTTAATAAGCTCCCAGATCACCTGTGGAACTCTGATATTGGGGTTAACAATAATTGGCTCCAAAAGAAAATCTCTCACCAACCGCTTCCTTCCCAGGAAGTTATTGGTCACAAACAGTGGCCCCAAATATTCATCACCTAAATTTACCACCTTCTCATCTGTGTATGATGCCTCAATTGACAATTCAAAATCCTTCTCAACTGCTTTCGTCCTCACTTTGGCAGACCTTCTCACCGACAAATGAATTACAGCATCATCATCCTTACAGATATCCTCGATGAGTCTCTGGTCTTCGAGTGCCTCACCATCACATATCAGTTCTTGATCCTTGAGGTTTACAAATCCTTTGCCCTTCCTTTCAATCTGCTGCTTTACATAACCCACATTTCTATTCTTCTCAACATAAAACTCAAACTCCTTTCCACATACAGTCCTAACAGTAATAGCTTGAATATCAGAGAGCCTTAGCAACAAGTTCAGCACATTCCCGTCCGTTACCCCATAATCACGAACACAAGAATTGTTCCTAGCCAATTCCCTCCCCTCAAAAACCAGTTTCTGTTTCTTTACAAAGAAGCCTCTAACGGTCTGAATTCTCAGCTTCACTGAGGCAATTGATTCTGTCTCCAGAATACGCATGGGTATCACAGATCCACCAACAGTTAGGTAAATTAAAATCGAGTCCCTCATTTGAGGACCACAGAAGCTGGTAAATCTATGAGGGGAGTTAAAAGATTTTTCACATGCTGGACTGAGTGCCACGCTAGCCATTGTCTACTCAAAGGTTCAAAACCTTGCTGGCTAAAAAATGAACAAGCAATGAACCTTAAAACCAGTAATGGAATACAAATGTTATATTTGACAAACCCATTTGGTAAGGAAATACAGAATAGGCAACCTTAACCTTTTCTCTTCCTCCACCTCTATTCTTGACACTAATACAGCAAAAGCAGCCGAAGCAACCTAACCAGTAAACAAAGAGTTTACGCGCGAAACATGTTATATAGTCTTCTTCCAGTAGTCAGAGATCCTAGCTAAACGAAATCTTTCAAGGACGCCCAGAAAAGTTAAGATCAACTGAATCCTTGAAGTGATCTATCAAAACTACTTACATTTCTACTACAAACTTGAATCACCCTGTTTTAGCTACGTTGCTGGGAATATTATAGCTATTTAGAAAGAAAAAAGGACCAAACTATGTAATAACCTGCAAATGGGGGGAAAACTCATCAGAGTTCAGTCAAATAACAAGGAATCTATGAGAATAGGGGGTAAAAGGTAAAATAGATTGATAACTAGTGACATAAAAAGAAAAACATAAAAATAATTCAGTTAACCCTATACATATCCACCTTCGATAAACTTCGAATTGTCTCCTGTAACTTCTAGAGAAAATAAGAAGAGCTTTGTTCTTCCAAATTATTATGCATGATTTTGCAAAAAAAAAAAAAAAAAACCTGAGCAGCGTGATCGAAATACATTAAGCAATGGATTTCATCTCAGACGAGCGCTTTGTTCCCCCAGTCAAAACTCACTGTCACAGCATCTATGCAAGAGTTGGAAAAGCTAGAAACAGAAATTACCGATGTCTACAAACAAATGTTCATAAAATCCAAAGAGTATCCGGAAATGGGAAATAGATAAGAAGAATAATGAAATTCGTTTCTCGCGATTCAAGGCAAGCGGAAAAACATTTTGAAGATTTTCTTCCCTATTTCGGTGAAGCCAAACAATCTAAACTGAGGAATGAGACAATCTATAAAACGAATCTTACTGATAGACCGATCAACTTACACAGAGAAGCCACATCGAAGAAAATCAGGTAGGATAAAGATGATACGAGATACTTGAAAAATGTAGCTCCATTCTCCTTGTCGTGGGTATTTCCTCCTTCGTCTTCTTCCCCAGAGGAATCGGAAATTCTACTTTCTCCTTTTGGTTTTCCTACTATTCCCGAAAAGTGAGAGAGGCAGGGAAGCCAAGGATGGGAAATGGAGTATCAGAGTGCAATGTGGGACGAGCTACTTATAAGGGACGTACTTGACGGCATAACACCGCAGCTCAGTGGCAGACTGATAACGACGTTAGACGGACGTTACTATGTTGCACATTTTCGGATTTTCCAAATGTTTTAGGAAAATGCTTGTTAGGCATTCACAGTCCTATAATTTTTGAAAAAGGGCCCCTCAGCTTAGTGGTATTTGTATGTGGACCCTTCATTCAATTCAATTCTTCGACATTATTATTGTTTTTTGAAAAAAATTAGAATGTATCCATTTAAAAAAAATCAGTTTGTAGTAGGATTCAAGGTTTAGAGATTGGATTTCTTAAATAAAAAATTCAAAAAACTACATTCTGGTGGCTGAAAATTTATTATATTTTTCCATTATTTTCAGACAAATTTTCTGCGTGCACAATATACAATATCTTGAGAGCAGAAAATTGCATTACTTTTAAAAAATAAAACTGTTTATTTAATTTTAAATTTTGAGAGCAGAAGAGACAAGAGAGAAGTGGAATGTTTTTTTTTTGGATTTCTCCTCCGGTATCCCAGGGCAGGCCACCTTTAAGGCACTACAACGGCCCCGGACTAATCCGGATCGAGGCATGACAGGAACCATTAAGGTTGGCGCCCCTGGCCCCTAGGGTGCTGCATTCCCACGCCTCGAACTAGTGGAATGTTTTTGTAATGATCATAAACGGGCGTTGAATTAAAAGGGAGCAGAGTTACTTTTGGAAGATTTTTGGGTCAAGTCATGTTTTGAATAAATTTAAAACTTGGGCTCCACGTCTGTTCAAACGCAATTACTCATACTATAGCCCAATAGGTTCTTGCCACGTCACAACCCTTTGTAATATTCACCCAAAGCCAAAACTTTCTGGGTTTCAAATTCTGGCTGTTCATCGAGACCCTGTTGGTTCTTTATCATCCATCAAAGTAAATTTATAAAATATGATAAATCGCGTCATAGCTTTGCAAAATCAAGATAGAAATATTAAATCATGTTGAAAAGGGCTCAAAATCCCAAAATCTGCTCCATTAGATTCTTAAATTACCAATGCTATAATATAAGACTAGACCGGTGATTTTTTTTTT
>QFDD01003695.1:0-12590 GCA_006871305.1 Vachellia collinsii
AACACCTATGCATATCGGCTATAATTTTTCATTACAATTTGCCTGAACCTTTTGTAGTTAACGAATCTAACCATAATGCTACATCCTCGGCAATAGATGCTTTTGTCAAGATTATAACATAAATGTATCTCCTAGTTCTTGTTGCTGTAAGTTTAACCTTAAACACATAAAAAAATGAAAATACAATAATTATTTGTCTGAACCCTAGTTATAAAACAAGTGTTAAAAAGTAGGAACCGGAGACAAGTAATTATAAAACATCAAAACAAATTTAAGTTTGCTAATTCAAGTTTGACTTGGTTTCTGAATTTAATATATACTCTGACTTAACTATTGAATAGGTGCATAATAGGACAAATAGGCGGTGTGTGACTTGATTGAAATGAAGTAGGCAGAGGAGCGGAAAGAATGATGGAGGGTAATCTAATTAATGTACATGTATCCTTCTAATAATGCAAAAAGTATAACATCTTCCATTTTTTTACCAACATATTACAAACAGTAAAAAAATTTATTTAAATACCACACACAAAAAATTATTTACCAATATGTTACACTTTGTCAGTGGGACCCATGGGCGCACTAATAAAATCCTAAACTCGTTCATAAAGTAAATGAGTTCAGGGAATATTGTTTTTCAACATATTCTCACCTTAATATTTCCATACCCCCCCCCAAGCCCCAACGGCCCACTCCAATAAAAAAAATTATTTTTTTACTAAATCCTTCCAAACTTGCCCCTAAAGAAAAAGAAAAGCCTTTAAATTTATCTTCCCACCACAAATTGCTATGTATTATTATTATAGTTCAGTTGTAATTTATTTAGAGTCTGTATTAAAAAGAAAGTAAGTTTGATCTGTGGGTTCTACTGACAAATGTGTAGCATATTAGTAAATAATTTTGTGTGTGTAGTATTTAGGTAAACTAGCAAAAGCTCCCCAGCGCGTTGCGCGGCCAAAGTAACCTAATGTACAACAACATAATCATGAGTAAAGGAAATAGCAAAATGATGTAGTTCCATGCACACGTGCATTATCATATTGAACCTACGGAATGAATGACAATAAGAGGTCATTATAATTGTTATTGAAAAAGTTATTCCTCTTCAATGTAATTATTTAATACCGGAAAGGCTTCTAACCATACATATAGATGATATCTCAAGTGTTTATTGAATTGTACTATCCGTTTGTTGAATCTTTACTTGCATGATCGGAAAACCTGATTGTTTGTGCCACCAGAATGTTTTAAATAAGAGTTGAAGTACACCCAAGTTCCATAAGGTAATTGATTTTCTAATTTTCATTTTGGTGTTTTGGGTAATAAATTATGGAACCAAATGCTGACAAGTTACAAGAAGAGCATGTGAAATATAATAATCGTTGTTGCATGTAACAGGACAGTAACTGGATAGTGGTAATTGCAGGATACTGACAGGAAAGTAATAATACAAAATTAGGCAAGTAACTGGTTTGTGGAAATTGCATGGGACGAGATGTTTCAGAAAAATGTTCGAGGTGTGAAAGTATATGAGACAAATCAGGCCATAAACTTATGACATAAGGAAAATAATGATGAAGCAAGAAACAACAGGGGGCTTAAAATTGTTTAAGCCATGGGTTTCAAATGGCACGAAGGTGGATAGAAAAATTACAAAGAGAAACATTTGATGTAAAAAACAATTGGCATATTGACGAACAGTGAAACTCATATCATGCACTACGCAGTATTAAATATGTGACCATTAACATATATATTAGATAGGATTCATCACCTTTGGCAAAAATGAAGGGAAAAACAGAGGGGGAATGTTCGGACATCTTAGCAAAAACTTTATTTCTTTAGAACTCTTGTTAAGGTTAGACCAGCAAAGACAAAGGTTAGAAAAACTTGATCAGCAACATTGCACGTGTGAAGCAAGCTCCCTGGTAGGCCATACCACAACAACACCAGTTCCATTTCACAAAGTGAATTGAACACGGTACAACAGCTTAGTACACAGAAACTGATTCAATCCAATCTTTTATGGCATATGTGATGCGTGGTACCACCTGTGTCAACATCCCCAAAATCTCATATGTAAGCAACACAAATTGATGGTACTAGAACCACAATTTAATAATATTTCATTTAATAGGAGATGTTGTGAAAATCATGGAATAATAAAATGTAACCTTCCATGGTTTACATTTATGTCTCATCCCTCTATACCATTTATGAAATTAGACAACCCAAATTGCATATCCATGTGACAATTTTATTAAGATTTTCAGCTAGATGCTTTATTCCAGATGCTGCACCAAGAGATCATCATGCCCATATATGCTAATGTTGGCTTCAGCATTTTGCACATACCATATGGTGCAGAATCATTACCCCAATCCTCTATCTCGTAGTTACTTTGCTAGCAAAAGAAAATAACAGAATATTATAACTCAAATGTATGAATAAAATGGAAAAAAAATAGTCACCAACTACGCTTGCTAAACTTGCCACGGAGGAATAGTCTATAACCTACCCAACACACACCATCACAACATCTAGAGGAAATTAGAAAAAAGAATAAGCAGGGCATACTTGTAAACTCACGCTAGCGGTGACCAGCCTGAACATAGTACAACGAAAATACAAAAAAAAACAACTAATGAACATTATCATAGACGTCGTCCACCAGATAAGAATCAGATAACAGCCAATCATGGAACAAACCTCAGAAAAAAAAATATATGCTATTATACCAGCTTGCCTACATAGCACATACAATGCACTTCCCATCCCAAGCAGCGATTCAATATTTGTTCACTTCACTTCGATCAATCAAGCAAAAATCATTCATGACACAGACTTGGGAAGGAATTAGGAACAAAGTTTACCTTGATGCCAAAGGAGAAGCCAGCAATGATGGATTTTTCCATGGAGACGGCGATGAGGTCGATGGTGCCGATATGATTAGTGAATACAAACAACACTTTTTCTCTGCAATAGAATAGCAAACAGAAAGTGATTAAACTACAAAAAGTTGCCGAGCAGATCGGAACCAAAATAAAAAAATAGAAGTCCTACAATTTACATCGGTGGATTAACGAAGCAAAAAATAGCAAGGGGGAGAGAAGCCATCTTATACCTGTACATAGAAGGAGGTAATCCATGAAGAGGATTCGGTGGTGGTGCATATCTCTGGCGTAACCTTGACCTCCCAAATGCTTCCTTTACTTTATGATACGATCAAGACTAGCGCTCAAATGCCCTCTCCTCTTTCTGATCTTCATGATTTTCACCAGGAAGAACATTTGAAATGAGAGAGGGGGTGAGCCTCTGGAGTATGATGGGACATCTCTTAACAAAAGTAGGTTTTGGGCAGTGTGAAAGATGGCAATGGAAATTTGTGGCGGGGATTTTGAAATTTGAAAAGCTTTTTCTTATAAACAATAACTTTGGTGGAAGAGTTTTTAAGTATATAGTTGAATTGAATAGTTGATAGTTGATTTTCTTATTGTTTGCAGTATGTTGGTAAAAAAACCCATCTTCCATTCTACCAAGCTCTAGCCCGTTGGGCTATGTGAGGCCCAGACAAGATCCAGATGCGATTTAGGCCATCTGGCCCAATAAATTCATAGGCGAATGCTGTAATGGGCATCTTGGTCTATCCGCCATTCCGCCTCAGCAATCATTGATAATCATTAGCAGGTATTGTATATTGCAGTATTTGCCTATTTGGTGCCAAATCAAATTCATAATCATTTAAACGGATCCAATTACGAAGCAGGGATCATATAAGTAAAGTTGATGTAATGTGTATATATTTTTAATCACAGCATGGGGAAATATCAAAACCAAATGAGCAGTAGACGCGATGATTTAAGCCGAATAGGTTTAAGCCTCCCGGCTAACATGTTTCGCCTTGTTGGTTGATTTTTTTTTTTTAAAAAAAAAATCTGTAACGATATTTAAAAATTTAACGGTGAAACGCATACGGAAATGTATTAATAAACACTTTCAGGGTTATAAGTTATTGAAGAAAACAGAGGTTCATTTGCTTGTATCTATTGAGTTTAATTTTCCAGTCAGAAAGTATTTTATGTTGGAATGAAAAATTGAGAATAAGGAAATATGTGATAAGAAGTAAGATGGAAATATATATATATATATATAGAGAATCAAGAAAAGCAAAAGCATTTATTTATTATGGGAGGCGGCTAGTTAGGGAGGCAGCCACCTCGGCCGGGTGTGACACGTGAGTCACGTTGCCTCAGCGAATTCCACAACGCTACAATTATCCAAAGAACGCTGGGCACACACATGCATGCCCCCTCCTCCTCTCAATTATATACATCACCTGTCAATTCCCCACGTCTTTGTTCATATATCGACAATACACCTCACTTACCAATTTAAATCTATTCCCTCTCTCTCTCTCTCTCTGCTTTGACTCCACGTTTAATTGCATATTGGTTACGTCAATTGATTAATTTCCCTCTCTACATATCTTAAGTGGAGTGAGCGTTCTGTATTTATGTATATGTAGCACTTAACGCAAGTGTGGTACATTTGCATGTACCAATCCATGAGTGACAGGAATTTGACTTTAGAAAATTTGTCTATCAATGCAGGAATTTTATTAATGGATGTTTTTGACCAAAAAATAAATAAATTAATGGATGTTGTCTCCGTATAGGAACTACTCTCTCCAAATCATAAAGCTTGTCCAGACCTTATTAGCTAGGAAGCTCTTGATCATTAGCTCATCTGAATTATGTATTTCTTTTTAAGATGAATCATAATGCTGCTCAAATTAAATTACTGAACCTTGTGGCTTCTTATAGTTTATTATTATTACTATTATTTTGTATTGTTCGCTTGCATTTGCAAAATCCATTCAAATTGCCATGCCAAGAGGGACATGCATGCATGCACATGCACTCCTCATGGAAATTAAAATATCATTTCCCCGTTGAATTGATCGATCGTACAACAAAAGCCGCCCGACACGTGAGACATGGTAGACAGTCAGGTCCAAATTCTGATCTTAGTTGTTTTTTAATTGAAGGTATTACAAAAGTTAAATATATTATTTTTTTATTAACGGTTAAATATATTATTTAAAAGTATTTATTTTTATGCATTATTGGATTATATATCAATTTATAATTTAGATAGTTTGGTTTAGAAAAAACTAATAAATATAAATACTCTTAAATAATATATTTAACTTGTCTAATTCTTAAAAGAGGTCAATTGACTATTATATTGAATATTAAAAACATTATAATAGACAAATAGCTACTTTTGATACTATATACTTCTAAATATAAGAGCTAATGAAGGGATACTCTCAGTGAAAAAAAATTAAGTGGTTTACCTTTTCTTTGAATGCACTTTATCTCTATCTCTAAAATTTATAATGTTCCTTCTTAGGCTATCCCTGTTAATTACACATGTGAAGGTGATTTATATCAGAAATTTTTTCAATGAAAATGATTATTGATGAAATTCTAGATTTTAGTTAAACACATTTCTTGTAAATAATAAGCGATTCATTTCTTATAAATAATAGGCAATCCAGTTATATCCAGCCCATATGCATTACCGAGTGGAGCGATAACTTTTTAGATGTAATTGTTTTAAGGAGAGGATTTAATTATTAAAAAGTAATCTTTATAATAAGTGAGTAACATAAATCTGTTGTTGTTTCTTACACTGGAATTTATCATTTCATACTCTTTAGGTGTTATTGAATGGTAATCCCCCCAACTTTTTATTCCTACATGCATCTCATATACACACTTCTTCATCAGTTAGTCTATTTATTTGACTAATAACTATACATATCAACCAAATGCTCTCTTGAAACAAAAGCGACTCAATCAGAGATGTGCCCATCATTTTCAAAATCACGAAAGTGTATCCATTATGATGTGTGATGGCATTTGGTTTATCATCAGGTGACTCGATTTAATTTGGTTGCCTAACATACCTAACTCTGATTCTATTATATATGTATTATATAAATCCGTATTACGCTTCCAGTATTATAATTTTAATAACCGTCACCTTATAATTTTAATATAACATTCATTACCATTTTTATAAATGTGTGTTTTTTTATTTACTCTCACTTATACAGAGAACGAGAATATGTAAACAGTAGCTAAAGAACCATTCCAAATATATACAGTATGCAGACAGAATTTCATACCATCTAAACTATTCAATAAAAACGTTTCACGTATTATTATTTGAGAGAGAGGATTTTGATGGATCTGAAACATTTTATAGACCCTTGGGTGTACACATATCCTCACCCCAAAGTCAATATTGACTGTAATTTATCGCCAGTTTTTCTATGGACCCGCGCTAATACGTTGAAGCGCTCACTGCTTATTAAGCAAATTGCTCATAAAAAAACAATATATTAACAAGATAATTGATGTATATCGGATAAGCACAATAATTTTTGCAGAAGCATCAATATCAATATATAGATGAGTCGTAATTAACACAATATAACGATAAGCTTTGGGCCCCACTAGCCAGCCGTTCCCGCCGCAGTGGTGAGGACGGAAAACATTTCAAGAATATCTTGGACACAAAAACAACAGTGTTTGTTGGCTTCTTAACTTTTTTATTACACCAAGAATCTGATCTAAGACTTTGAGAATAGTTTTTAAAATTATTTTTATATAAGTTGAAACAGAATTCTTTTTACATACTTATTTCGAATTGTGTGCAATTACTTTTAAAAAATTATTCCTAAATTTTCCAAAAGTATTTTCACATAAGCAATAAACAGTTGTACTTTTGTTTCACGATGGAACCTAATAACCTGGGAAATATTTCATAGTAAATCTATTTAACCTTTTGGCTATATCTTTCAACCTCTTAATTTGGATAAAACTGGGTTAAAGTTAAATGAAATGTTTATGAATAAAAATATCTTGATTATAAGTCACCGTTCCATAAATTTTGACTTAGTGCAATTAACAATATCTGTAATTTCAACTCGATTGTATCTTATCACTAGAACTTTGACTAGATGCAAATAAAATGGTTAATACAATCTTTAATCTCTTAAATTTTCCCTCATTTTAATTTTTATCCCTCAACTTTAAAACCAGCAGTTTTCATCTTTTAAGTGATAAAATGGTCCACATTTTTATTACATTATAAGGAACAATACTTAAATAAAATGAAATTTGAGAAATAAAAAATAAAATAAAGTTAAAATTGAGTGACCAAAAATTGTATTAATCTAAAATAACATTATATACTTATCTACAGCGCTATCCCCACTATAGAAAGAAAAGAAGAAGAAGAAGAAAGGAAAGCAACTCCGCTAATAAATACTAGGGAAAAAAATCATTAATGTGATGGTCTTATTTGTTTTTCTTTAAAATAATAAATGACCTACTTAATAGTTAGAGTATTGTTTTTATATGAGTTAAAGTTTAGTATCAAGATTTAATTATGACAAAACTATAAAAATCGGGTTGTACAGAGTTAAAAAATTAAGGATTGAATCAATTTGCACTGCAGAGTGAATGTTATATTTATGATTGAAGGTTGCATGCAACAATGGATAGAAGGCTTTGCAATGCTGCTATGGAATTATATTAGGAAGACACGTGTTGACGACCCGGCCCGAAGTACAAAGAAAATAATGAAGGGCTGGACCGGAATCAAGAAATTGCAAAATAAAGGGGAAAAAATAAAAAATGCATAATACATAATCAATCACAATAATACATCTCTCCTAACAAAAAAGGACAATAATATGAACTCTTCGTATGAATTAATAATTAATTAATTAATGTCCGGGAGTACACGTGGCCCCGCCAATGTTCATTCTCTCAGCTGCAACCTCCATATAGCAATTCGCATTGTAGAAAGAAAGTTGTGCTCCAAACCTGAAAAGAAGACAGCTAGCGAGACAAAAGGAACAGAAAGACTCGGACACTCTTTACAGTTAGAAATCTATAAAATATTCTTATTATTAGAGTAACATACAAATAGAATTAAAAAATAAAATGCCTTTTCATTGTTTCATCCTTACTTTCGTTTCATAAAAAGTTTTAAGTTTTTTTTTTGTTAAATCCAAATATTCTGTACTTCAGGATTCAAATCAAATTCGTATATGGTGTCTGAACAGCAATCAGTACATGCATGTGTACATCCTCCTCGTCACCCCCCCCACAGAAAAAAACTTTTTTTAAAGTTAACATAGCAATACTTCTAAATTCTAAATTGAAAAAAAAAACCCAAACATATTTAATTACTGTACAGAGCAATCTTCACGAAATTACATGATAGGATTTGGATGACTCTAATATAATATAAATAATGTTTGAGATACATTTGCAGAGGATATTCTTTTTTTCTGAATCGTCATATAAATATGTTTGAGATATGATCATCTTGCTACTCTATACATTTCTTTAATTCATTTATGTCGAATTTTGAAATAAAAAATGTCACAAATAAATCTTTTTAATGTGGAACAATAACTTGTAGAGTAAATTATTGATCATTTTGGAGAGGGAAAAACATGAAATGAGAATAAGGATAATTTCTAATAGTTAGAAAATGACTTATCATCATGGATGTGATTGAGAGAGAGAAAAATCCTTTATGTTTTTCTTCGAGAAACTAATTTTCTCCTTAACCAAGGGAATGCTAATCCTAGACACAATAATAAAAGAGGATAACATGACTCATTCCTTCTTTTTTTTTTTCTGGGGAAAAAGACTTATCACTCATTCTTCTCTTTCGTGGGTGGTTTATCATGCAAGTTCATTGAGTAAATATTGAAATTAATTATGATATCAATATCTTGGAAAAAAATACGATAATAATATATGTACCACTAGAACAGCATGCTATATATTTTTCTCTGGGAATAATCTACAAGTCAACTAAGACACTGAATTTAATTTTTTTATTCTGTTTGGTAATATTTTCTACTTTAGATTTTTGATGACTTTATAATTATTTTCGGGCTACTGTACCTTTTAATTAATCGGAGAGGGTCATCTAGACAAGATGACAGAAAATAAAAGCAAAATAAATAAGATTTTCCTTTTGGCTATTACATATAAGGGTTTAGAAATTTAGTCTCTATTTATATCTCACTTAACTTTTGTTGTTTGAGCTACACTTAGCAAATAAGGATGTTTTAGTGAAAGGCCATTAGATTTTACTACAATAGTATTATAGCATAAGCTATTTAATAATTTTATTAATTACTACTAATTATTTAGAAGTGGGAGATATGGAGAAGGCACAAGGGGGAGAGGCAGCATATAATTGGACCTCCAATTTGACAATTGTTTAGTGATGCTTGTGGCCCCATGCCTTGAAAATACGTATACTTGTATTGAATGGACCATTCTTCCAAAAATTTCAATCATAATCCTAATCATGCAGCAAAATTCGAATCCTTTAAATTGTGACTGGAGGCAGTAATTAACAACCAAGTTAAGCTGCCACGTACTTTGCCCAAGAGCCCTTTATATATATATATATATTGCCATAGAAACTTCTTCACGTTTCTGGGTGATATACGATTGCAGTCTTGAGAGGCCGTGCGGCCTTTGACCTGGGCTCTCTTTCTTCCTCTCTCAGAGAAAAAAGCTTCTCTATGTCTATAACTCAACTTTGGTTCTCTTGCTGCAAAACACAAGCCTATTTGTGGATTATGCCTCTGTCTCCCACAATTCTTAACCAGACTTCCTCGATCGGTTTTTAATTATCATCTATCAGACCCAATTACAAGAACTTACCGGCCTGCTCCAGAGAGATGGGTAGAGCTCCTTGCTGCGACAAGGCCAACGTAAAGAAGGGACCATGGTCTCCTGAAGAAGACGCACAGCTAAAGGAGTTCATAGAGAAACATGGAACTGGAGGCAATTGGATTGCTCTCCCACAAAAGGCTGGTAAGATTTCTTTCACTCATACTTACTTAGAAGTTGTTCTAATTTGGATATATGAAGGTGATGATGAGACTCTAGCTTCTGACCGCAGCAGAGTATGTAGATACTGATGTTCCAGGATCTTTCCTCTTGTTTCTCTGTTTTGTATTACTGATTGGGTTTCTTGTGGGTTGGTAAGGTCTCAAAAGATGTGGGAAAAGCTGTAGACTGAGATGGCTCAACTATCTCCGACCTGACATCAAACACGGCGAGTTCTCCGATCATGAAGATAGAATCATCTACAGCCTCTTTGCCAGCATCGGAAGCAGGTATCTTCTCCAATTTAACGTAGTCCTCGGAGATATATTTAGCAATCAAAGAGTTTGTTTTCACTTTTTATGAGGAAATAATACTGTAAAATTCAGATCTGATTTGAGCATTAACACACACACACACAGATATACATATGTGTATATATATATATTAATTGCTTCATTGTGACCGAGAAAGTGCAGGTGGTCAGTAATAGCATCTCAGTTGCCTGGAAGGACTGATAACGATATCAAGAACTACTGGAACACCAAGCTTAAGAAAAAGATGATAGGCATGACTAATCCTTCAACTCATCATCAACAAGAAGCTACCCGTTTACCGGTTCTCCAAAATTCAACTCCATCTTCATCCTCATCATCGGCGTCTTCACCATTATCATTCACAGACAGCAGCAACTCTCACTGCCACAGAGCTTCCTATGCTTCTTCATTCTCAGGCGCTGATCAGTCCTCCATTTCCTTTTCGCCTGCGAGTTTCCTGAACGGCCATTCCTATTGTGCTTCTGCAGCTACTGGCTCTTTCTATCAACCCCAAGAAAGCTTGATGATGAGTCCCATTGAGCTAGTCGCAGCTAGTTGTAGCTATTCAAATGGGAGCTATAATAATGATAATTATAATAATAACAGCAGCCCCCAGATAAGCCATCATGTGAAAGAAGCTGAAGCTGCTGGATATGGAGTAGATCATCAAGGAGCAATGGTCGAACAGATGGTAGCTGCCAATAATAACTATGATTATTATCTGCAGAATATTGGGATGGAGATGGAAGAAACCCAGAAGGCGACGATGCGTGATGGGTACTACGTGAATGGTTGGACGGGAGAACAAAATGGACTGTGGGAAGAGAATCCACCATTAGATTATGCGATAGAAGAAATTAAGCAGCTGATAAGTTCTAGTAGTTGCAGTAACTTTTTGTTTGATGAAAACGTGAAGACAGAGAAAAGGGCCTTGTACTACTACTGATTAATTTGGACTGTGTTTATTAAAATTATTAGGAACAGCTTCCTTTTTTTTTGCCATCAGGAACAGCTTCTACTTGCAAGCGTTTAATAAGTAATACTACAACTTCGCTTTTAATCTTTTATGATGAGTATGCTAGCCTGCAACTGTGCTATACTTTCTGGGGAATAGGTATTAAAATTTGGTCTGGGTGACTGTGTATTTAGAATTAGACGAACAAGTACCACCCCTTATCCACACATTAATTAGAAAAATTTCCACCCGTTTTTTTAATCAGTTCCAAGCGCTTTCAACGCGAGCAACTCAAATTTTTAATATACGTATTGTATATTTTCAGTCGTCCTTTAAATATTTGTTATCCCAACTCCAACATATGACTTAAATTCAGTTTAATAATAACTGGAGAGTCATTATTAATTACTTGCGTGCTGCGTACGTTTGAATCACTCTTTGGTTCTTATTATTATTTGAGGAAGAAAACAAAGTTGTGCTGAAGCATCCTTAGATCATGTTGGGTTAACTCACATAACATAATACTGCTATTTTCAATTTTTAATATAAGTATCACTTAACTTATTTAAAAAAATTAAATAAATTATTTATTTATAATATATTTTAAAAAATTTATATGTATCATTAAATTACATATAAATTTATTAGTTAGATAATTTTATTTAAAGAAAAATAGTAAATATATCAATTAACTAATTTTTTTAATATTTTAAATAAAAAATCAAATAATTTTTATATTAAAAATTGAAGGTAGCATCAAATATACTTTAAAATTTTTAAAGAAAAACACCTTACAAAGAAAGTCATTGCCATCACATTAATTGATAGCACTTGATGAGGGCTGTACTGTGGATACATTTTCTTCTTTCCTTAGTTGAAACTCCATAAACATTTACTATTTAAATGTTTGTGTGATATTTTTAATCGATCAAAGAAGATGCATATGGTTGAACCGACAAGGAGGGAGATGAATGGATGTGACATGATTTTATATAAATTGTTTACCTTTCATACGATAAGGATGAGATGAGTGGAAATAGTATCCTCATGATATATAAAATAAAAATCATTAACATATGAAAAACAATAACTAGACAATATCACAAGGAGTTTTAAACTAATTAAGCTTATAACAATAATGGCGATATATGGGATCCCCATAATTGAGGCATGCTCAATCTTGAGCCATCAATTATGGCATCCCTACAAGAGAGAGAAAAACATGTTTTATACTATTATCCTCAAGTCTCTCGTTTCTTTTCTTTTCTTTTTTTTAAAGTAAAGGTTTAATTTAATATCAATGACACACAATTATATGTTTTCTTATTGCGCTTTTGATTGAGACTTGCAGAGCAATGCGGGGGAATAAAAATTGGT
>QFDD01003696.1:0-13065 GCA_006871305.1 Vachellia collinsii
AAAAAAAATGAATATGTTTGGCAAAACTTTTGGAGAATAGCTTTTAGAATGTGAAATGACCAAAAAGGGTATAAAGTAAGATATTAAATTTTTAATTTAATTGTAGCTCAAAAATTACATTGACTTTTTTTAAAGTGAATAAATTTTAAAAATAGTAGTTTTTAAAAAATTATTTATATTTAGTTAAAATATTTAAAATAACAACTTTAAATATCTGTTGTTAAACAAAAAATTAATGTTATTTTATTTAAGATATATTTCTGATTGTACAAAAAGTAATGTAATAATTATTTTTTAATTTTAGTACAAAAAGGTGACATTGAATTTTTGTCAAATTAAATAAATTTTATAATTAATATTTTGTAAAAAATTATTTTCACTGAAACGAGACAGCAGGCTTGCAGTTACAAGAAGGCGTCGTGCTTCTGAAACAATGGCAGGGGCAGCTTTGACTGATATTAAAAATAGGCATGAGAAGCTTTCAAAAGCTGAGTTGAGTTGCTTTTGGCCAAAACCTTAGTTTTAGCCCAAAATCAAGTTTCTGACCCAATAAGTGATTGTCCAAGAAAATATGTATGTTTGGCAATCACAACAACTAAACTTTGGTTTTCTCTCAATAAGCGCTTTTTTAGTGATTACCAAACACACATGCAGTCTAATATAAGCTTGCGGCCTTCTTCATCTTGATTGCCCATAACACCACAGCCTTGAAGAATGCCAAATGGAATGTTTAGTTTGAAAAGTGCTTCTGCTGTATTGAGGAATGGTTGACTTGTGACCAATATCCATTTGAGGCAGTTTTCACTATCAGCCTTTGAAAAGTGCTTTTTTTAGAAATCCTCTGGTCTTGCCTTTGTGAACGGTAATTCATGTCAATACTCTCTTCCTTAAATCCTGTAATATATCAAACGATGAATAGAAAACCAATGGTCAATGAATAGAAACCATCAATCCATCAAAAAATATATTCCAATAGACATAACTTGCTACATATACGGATCACAAATCAATCCATCAAAATGAATTCATCTTCACTAGTTAATAAAGGGATATCAGTGTCTATCCACCTTCAGTAGGTACAAAACCAATGGTCAATGAATAGAAACCAATATCCCATTTTTCCTTCCATTCATGGAATACAAACTGGTGGTGAAATGCAATCCTAATAGAATTTAGAGCAATGCATAGCATATGATCAAAAAGCATTGGAAAATACCATTGAAATGAATGATATTTGTGAAGCAGAGAAAAAATATGAGCTTCCAGTGTCTTGATAAAACAATTCTCTAAAAAAGGTTACGCTAAAGCAGATCAGTACAAACAAACATCATCAGCCGCAGTAAAGTGCACGAAGAAAATCTTAATTTTTCTGCAACAAAAAAAAAAAAAAAACTTCAAGGGGGCAGCTTTTGTATTGAAAATAATGATGCTGACTCAGTCCAAAGCAACAACAATGTAATTCATGAATTACAGCTGTGAAAAAAAAAAGGCCCAGGAAGGAGGCGAGTAGGTCTTCTTGGAGAGGAAGTCGAAGCCGGATGATCGGGAAGACTCGTCTGTGTCTGTGGTGCTGGTAATAGCATTGGCAATGAGTTTAGCGTCCATTTTCTGAAGAAATCTAGCGTTGCTGAACTTGAGAGAAGGGGATTGTAACAGAGGAAGACTTTGGGGACTCAATCTGTGATGAATCAGAGGGTTGGGAAGATGAAGGCAGCAGGGGCAGCGAGTGCACAACATCTCATTCCATGCTCAAATGAGTCAACGGACGATGAACCTGGACCGTAATGTAATTGATGTGCCTTGCCTCGACCCTTTTGTGGCCAAATGCCCATGATTCACCTGGAGCAATAAGAGGTTGAATGGAGATTGCATCAAGGAGAGGATTGATAGAGAATATGGAAAAGTTGAATTCAGAATTAACTCTAGCGAAGCATAGATTCTCTATAGTGAGTCAACGGACTATGAACCTGGACCGTCATGTAATTGAGGTGCCTTGCCTCGATTTGATCGCCCGTTTGTGGCCAAATGCCCATGATACACCTGGAGTAACAAGAGGTTGAATGGAGATTGCATTAAGGGGAGGATTGATAGAGGATACAGAAATGTTGAATTCAGAATTAACTCCAACAAAGCACAGATTCTCCATAGTGAGTCAACGGACAATGTACCTGCACCTTCATGTAATTGATGTGCCTTGCCTCGATTTGATCACTCTTTTGTGGCTAAATGCCCTTGATCGATTTGATCACCCGTTTGTGGCCAAATGCCCTAATCGATTTCATTGTCCGTTTGCGGTCAAATGCCCATGATTCACCTAGAGTAACAAGAGGTTGAATGAAGATTACATTAAGGGAGGATTGATAGAGGATATGGAAATGTTGAATTTAGAATTAACTTCAACAAAGCTTAGATTCTCCATACTGAGCCAATTGGCTCAGAGCATCACTTGATAACAGTTTATTGTTGTTGTCTGGAAGAGAGAATACCACGGATGTTTAGATTCAATGTTATATGGATTGAACATGGGCAATTCAGGAGCACAGTGGCAGGTGCATGGTCAAATGAAGATGTTTTCTGGGTAATAAGATCGATGACTTTAGCCAAAGGCTTGGCAGAGTTCCTACTACATGAATGGAGTAAAAGAGAATTCCCAAATAATTAGAGAGTAATTGATTAGTTGAGAAAGAGGCTGGAGGCCTCTTATGAGGGAATTTGTACTGCAGAAATGGCATGGTAAGTAGAGCAGGTCCTAAAAAGTATTGAAGAGGCCATGGATAGAGAGGAATTTTTCTGGTGGCAAAAATCAAGGCTCAATTGGATTACATATGGAGACAGAAACACCAGCTTTTTCCATAACACTCTGATCCCACGGAGACTGCGAAATAAAGTTCTCAAAGTCAGATGATGGGGTGTGAAAGAAGGAATATGAGGAGATCAATGGAACGTTTGACAAGTTTTATAGAGAACTGTTCTCTTCAAGGTGATTAAGCAAATGGAAGAGGTGCTTGGTTATGTCAAAAGTGTAGTTAGCCACTTTTGTGATTGGATTTTGTAGTGCTATAGACTGCCATTGTCAAAGGACCTACATGGAAGCACCAATTATAAAATTTCACAATCAATTGGATGAGAGCCGGGTAACCTGTCACCATTCAAAGTGTCCCAGATGAAATCCCACCTAAGCCTAGCGAAGACTTTTTCATGATCGACTTTTATAGCCATCCAACTTTACTTGCCTTATTTAATCTTCATGTGATGAATTACCTATTGGGCAATACTATTATTGTCAATTATGTTCCTGTTTGAAAAGGAAGGCTGCGCTGGGGCCTAGGGCATAACATTTTTTTTTTTCTTGGAAGCGGTTTGTCAGTAATTTTTTTGGTATAAGAGTATCTTTGGTCTCATAAAATTTCAAGTTGATACTTTAATTTTAAAAAGTATATTTATATATCTTTTACTCTAACAATATTAGTCCAAAATGATGATCTTTTGAAGAAAAATTAATTTGAACGTCTTTATAATTTCATTTGACTTTGAATCATATCTTTGAACTTCTTTTTTCCCTTATAGAAGAATTTCAACGGCAACCCAACAATTCTCAACAAGTGATGTGTACTTAACTAACAAGCAATGCTCTAATTATCAAGATACGAAAAAGTTCTCACTTGCTGATAAGGTTGTTACTTTTTATAGTTTTTATTCATAAAATTATCCAATTCCATTGTTTAAATAAATAGGTGGTAAAAAGCGAGTTAAGTAACAAAGAGCGTCCATTTTTAAGCTTTATCCATTTTGGTGAAGTTGTTTGCCTATCAAGAAGCGGGTATCTATTTGATCAGTTCAGAAGATAACGAAACCCAAGTTTAAATATTCTGAGTGAATGAATAGGGAGGAGGATGAAGTAGTCTTTGAAGCATTCTTTTCTGTGTCAATAAGTATGGTGTTGTTGGTTCATCATGTTCATAAGCATTTCTTCTCTAACTTCATGAAGAAGATTGAGTTTGAAATGGGCGGTTTCTTGCGCCCTCATCATAATCAGAATTTGCACCATCTAATTTCTAAGGTGATCAGTCAGAAACAGAGTGACCAACTTCAAGTCCAAGCTGGTAAGAAATGTGAAAATGATATTCATTGTCTGACTGATATATTATGATCTTGTCATGTCACCTTTGACTATGAAACAAAATAAAATAAAAAGAATATCAAAATATGATTGAACAAGAAGAGAGCATGCTTGCTGTAGACCAAACAGCAAAGCATATAGGGTTGGCAAATTATGCAAGGGCAAAGCATAACTGACACGGAATCAGAATTTGTGACAAATTAACTGCTGCTCCAGAAAAAAGTGTACATTATATGGTTAAGTTACTAAGGGGGTTAATATGAACAGGCTATGCAGATGAAGATATACCTGACTGCAAGAATTAATGCTGCCTCTTGTTTAGTCATAACCTTCTCAAAACCACCGGGAGAAATCTTCGTGTAAATCATTAGGTTATAAGACATATTATATATCTTATTATTTTATCTTTTTCATTTCTCTTTCATACAAATACCTATTTGTATCCAATCGATTTTAGGGTAAGGACTACAATTCCAAAAACTTTTTGTTTTTTAATGATATTAATTCTGTATTAATGGCTTCCATCCATAGGGACATTTTTTTTCTTTATTGGCAGTCAACAATAGATATTGGCTCATGATCCTTATCATCATTCATTTCATCATATGCTATTTTATAAGCAAAGATGTCGTCAATGTTGATTTTGTTTTAATCCCATTATATTCCAAAATTTATTGAGATCTCATTATTTTCAAATGTGTCAGATACCTTAGTCTCTTTTGGGACTACAACATTCTTTTTTTGAGAAAATAACTTTTCAGGAGTTAGCTCTTCTGGAACAATCAAGTATTCTTAATTATCCTCAATTTGATCATCTATATTCTTACCATAAAACAAATTTCTTGTAGAATGTTCTAAATTCTTTATAATCAAAGGAGATTCATATCTAGTATATATCTCATCCTACTTTGAGGATCCATTTTTATGTGTTGTGATGGTTTTATAGGCATATATACTATACATCCAAAAGTTTTTAGATGGAAAATATTATGTTATTGACCAAAAACCATTTACAAGGGGAAAAGCTATCTATAACTTAGTATTCTCATGCGAATTAACATTACTACATGCAAAATGGCTAATGCCTAAACATAATATAGGAGATTATATCTAATAAGTAAAAGGTTGCAACCATTTAATCAATTATTTCGCTAGTTCATTTTGCATATGAATGAGTTACAAGATGTTTAACGTCAATTCCAAGGGTCATATAATGTTCATTAAAGGCTGGTGAAGTAAATTTACTAGTATTATCAAGACGTAGTTTCTTGATCAGATAACCAGGTAATATGTTCTTAACCTTATTCATTGAGCTAAGAATCTTGTAAATTCCATGTTGTAAGAAGATAATAAGCAAAGTGGGACCATTTAGTTAATGCATCAATTAAAACCATATGGTAACTAAATAGTCCATTAGGTGGGTGTATTATCCTATAAATATCTTTTTGCATCCATTTTAGGAATGTGAGATGCTCACATTGTATTTTACTTTATGATAACCTAATAATATATTTTCCCTTGAAATATGTAGCACATGAGAAATCATTGTATCTGTTTACACTTTAGGGTATGTCCACATGAATTCTCAAGCATTCTTTGTATCATAATTGAATCGAGATGATCTAAAACATTGAATTCATTGGTAAGCTTTTGGTTTATCTTGTCAAGCTGTTGACTTATGTTACTTAACTTCTGGTTTGTATTATTAAACTTCTTATTTGCTATCTCATGTCAAATATTAAATTCATCAGTAAACTTCTAGTTTACTATCACATGATTTCAACTATGCTTATGTATAATACAAACCACAAGAAAAATGGAGGAAACTTTATAATATAAACTTTTTACCAAAAACAATTTGTAATGTGAAGAAATTTTTTATTATTTTCAGTCGTCATTTTCATATGATATTTATTTTTCAGGATATTCTTAAAACTCAAGAAGTTTCTTTTAGAATTGGTATAATTGAATACATTTTCAATGCATAATTCTAATCCTTCAGATAATAGAATATTGGCTCTTTTCAGAGCCTTTACTGCTCATCCAATTTGTTTATTATGCCCATGTTTTGCCCTTTTATGGTTCTTATGAATCTTTCTCCACTTTAGGTGGTAAGTAGAACCCCTATGATTCCACCCACGCCCATGGATGTGGCCACATCAACGATACCGATTGACTACTACAACTATTAGATTCAATTATAACTACATTCACTTGTAGGAATAGATTTGAGCCTATTAGACAAATTCATGATTTTTCAACAAAAGTTTGATATTTTGTTCAACTACGAAAAGGTAAAAAAATTAAGCAAACATATTTCTTAAAACCTTTTTCCCTATATTGCTGAAACCAAAGCAAATTGGATGCATGAAAGATGGCTGAGTTTTAGCAAAAAAAAAAAACAAAGAAAGAAACATGGCTAAGTTATTTTCGCTCACATAATTAAAGTTTTGTAAACGCAAGTGTATCCATTCATAGTAGACTTTTGAAAGGACAACTAACTTCTGGTTGTCATACATTTCTTTTAAATTGTTCCAAAGAACAAGTGGGTATTTTATGTGCAACATAGAGGATGCTATGACTACTTTCCAAGATTGTATACTAAAAATAAATATCAACCATATACAATTGAATTCCAGGTATGTATATCCTTGATGAGAATTTAATTAACTGATTTAAATTAAAATATTAAATTTTCTCACTATTCTATACACCCATACAATAATTTATTCATCCATATTTCAACTTAAATACGATTCAAGCAATTAAATATTGGAAAAATTTAATAATTAAAACAATTTCAGTAATTGAATATCATGCAAAAAAAATTGCAATAAAATAAGAATATTATACAATTTGATGAAATGAATCATGCATGTGAAAAACACAATTAAATTCAACAAATGAGCTCAAAACAATTTAATCAAATATTCAACTTATAAAAATTAATAAAATTACCAAGCAATTAAATGATAAAAATAAAGTTAAGATAGCTTTCTTTAGCTCAAAACACTTTCTGGAATATTCTACAAATGACTTAAATGAATAATTAGCTAAAATTGAGCTCAACAAGATATTTCTAGAATTGATTCAATAATTAGATGAAAATTAGTAAATATCATTTAATGCACCGAAATAATCATATTTGCACATTTTTATTAGGAGTTTAAAATCTCTTACACTTTTATGTACCCAAACATTGTTTAAAATTAATCTCAGCATATTTCACTCAAATAAAATGTGGGAAAATCTCAAAAAAGACATTTGAATTACTCAAATTCTACAAAATTTGGGTCATAGAACTTAACAAATCATTAATCAAGTTGTCTGACATAATTAGGGATTTAGAAATTGAGTCAAATTACCTCAGTACCATTTAGGTATTAAAAACAATGCACTCAGGATTTGAAGATAGTTCTAAAGAGATACAAAGGGCTGAACACATTAGTTTCTCCAAACGGCAAACAATTTGGTCCACCACCAAAAAGAGTGGACAGATCTTTGAATATCGGTTTACACACTCATCATTTCTTTAGTTCTCCTATTTAGGGCTTCAACTCTTCATTCTGATTTCCCTCATCCCCACTAAATACCACTTTATTCCTACCAAATTCTCTCTCTTCCCTTGTTTGAAAATCACCCTTATAGGGATCTTCTAGTTTGTAATGTTTTGGATTTTGTTAAATGTGTCTAAATAATTATTAATCATTTGGTTGAATCTGTTTCCTTTTTTCGGACCGCTTTCTTGATAAATAAGTGTCAGCAATTTGTTTTATTTTACCAGAGAAAATTTTCTATTGCCCATTGTATTTTGAAATCCTACATTTTTCATGCTAGTAGCCTAAAATGGTGGTTCTGATAGAAACAAGTAATAATAAACTTTACTTTCTTCTGATAAAATATGATTATGTTGCGATTTAATATGATTATTGATATTATATCATATCTCATATCTTGGATATTATGATTATATTGCATTACATTTAGGGTTAGCTATTAACTTATAAAATTAAGATTGCTTTATAAAAAAAATATGTAGATAACTTTTGATCATAATGTAAACCTAATTAATATTGAATATTTGTTGATCATTTGATTTGTTTATATTTAGTTAAAATTCAATCTTATAAAGTGTATTATATATCTTTAAGTTGTATTATATAAAATTTGAATTAGATATTTTATGTTCAAGTTGTGATGTATTTTTATTAATTAAATTTATGAAAAAAAATATTTTATTTTAGGTATTGAAAAAAATAAAAAAAAATATTTTAAGTGTAAGTTGAAAAAATATTATGAGTAAAAAAAATATAAAAAAGGGTTGGATTGGGAAAATCCCAACCTATATGCATACGTGTGTTTTGAGTTCGTCTTGTGGCGGGCCAGCCTATAATTGACAGGTTGGCTTGTTTACCAGCTCTAGTTCTGATAGAAGTAAGTAAGAATAAACCTTACTTTCTTATGAAAAAATATAATTATGTTGAGATTTAATATGATTAAGTATTAATATTATATCATATCTCATATCTTAGATATTATGATTATATTTGATTAGATTTAGGTTTAGCCATTAACATGTGATTTTTCCAATCTTGAAATGAAATAGCAACATTAACAAGCACGAAATGGCTCAAGTTGACAAGCATCAACTAGCTCTTCAACTTCCAAGAGAGCCTTTGTGGGTTTGCCCATTGATGGTAGGATTTGAGTAGCTTCTTTAAATACATACAAGTTAAGAATACGGCATGCCTAGTTTTATACGGATATTTTGGAATTTTCATCCTCAATTATGTCGGCCCCTCTTATATAAGAAGATTAGAAGAACAACAAGAATGCTACAAGCTGCCGTACGTTTTTCTTAATCCAGGTCCTTGAAATTACGAGAAAGAGAATTTATGATTTAAGAGTCCTGTGTCAACCTGAAAAAACCCAAACATGCAAAACAGGCAATTAATTGGTCCCTTGGACTGCGAAACGAAACAGACTCTAAAATTACCATTCTTGTACTCTGTCAAGCATAAACACAGAAGGTGCCAAAGCTATTAGCTCCATTTCCCCTATCATGCTAAACACCATTCTTCGTCGTCTCATATCCCGCCCCTAACCACCTTCAATCAAGATGATTCTCCTGCGAAACACTTAAAGGGAAAGTGAAAAGCGTGAGAACATTCCACTGTACATATAGTCGTACCCTAACCTGCCTTCACGCTATTGAAGCATAGCCCACAAGTACTCTGCTTACCTAGGAACCAAAACAAAATCCAAAGTATGAGTAAGAGCACATTAAAGGTTTTAAGACGGCCATGGTTAGGCACTGAGATGGATGCTCTCCCTATTTATCACAAGAACGTGACATCAAAGATTGGAAGGCAATGGTGAAACTGCTAAAGACAGGGAGGGCTAGGCTAGTGGAGCATTGCTAAAAATGAGAGCATGTTTTTTATAAAACTAAAAAAAATTATTATTTTTTATTTTCTTAATAACTAAATGGTATTGAGGTAATTTGACCTAATTTCTAAATCCCTAATTATATAATATAACATAATTAAAGTTTTGTTAAGTTCAACGACTCAAATTAAAATTTGAGTAATTCAACCGTCTTTTATTTGGATTAGCCCGTAAAATATTTGCAAAAATCAAAAGCTGCTGAAATTAGGGATGAGCATTCAGTTTTCGGTAAAAACCGAAAAACTAAAATTCTTCTAAAATGAAAACAGAGCTGAAACCAAACAACCGAATTATTTCTGTCTGGTTTTTCGTTTTATTTCGGTCATTGGGCCTATTTTGGGCTTTTTTGAACAGACATTCAATGTAATAAAAATTTTGAACCCCAAGGAAAATTGAAACAAAAAAAACACTTAATATAAAGTAGTAAAGTACAGAAATTTGTATAAAAAAAAGTGCACAAAGAGTATTAAACAATGTTATAAGCCTGTAGTAGTAGCATCATAATTTAATCAAAATATTTAAATTCTTATCACTGAAGCTTGACATAAAATATAAGCTAAATAATTCTAAATTGACATTAAATGATCCAAATAAAGCATAACAAAAAGATCCAAAAACCTAATATGCCTTGCTCCCTGAAAGCCACCTTTTGACTCCAAACCACAAATAAAACAGGAATAAATTAGTCAAAAACAAAAATGTAACTATTATAAATGATACAAAGATGATAAAAAAAAAAGCTACTTACAAATCTTTCAACATAGTCCATATTGCACCTAGAAGATATCAATAGTTGTCTCCAATGCAATTTTTTGTGGCTTTAGCAATAAAAAAAGAGATCAAACTTAACTGCATATATAATAATAAATGTTGTATTATTCTAATAGAGTTATAATTTATGAAATATAGATAAAATGTTACCGAGCTCTATCTTCTTTATATCATCCTCCCCTTCTTCCGCAAGATATTGCAATGACTGCCTAAGCGAATCTTGAGCACAAATTAGAGATTGCACAACTTTAGGAGTTAAAAAGCTCTTGAATGAATCAAGAACCCGTCCTCCAGTACTGAATGTACCCTTTAAGGCTACTGTGGAAATTGGCATAGCCAAAGCATCTCTTGCTATCAGAGAAAGAATAGGGAATCTAGGATTATTTAGCTTCCACCAACATAAAATATCAAAATCATCCTTTCTAGCCTTAATTTCTTCATTCAAATATTTATCAACCTCTATTCTGCTAGTTTGCCACCAAGATGCTTGTTCAAGAATAATTGCTCCTCCATAGCAATTAGTTTTCTAATCTTTAAAGCAGGGTCATCGTCATCATTATGATAATCTACTTGTGTGGAGCGAGTCAATTCCCTATCAGGTTGTGTGGAGGGAGAAGAACTTCGATTGTATTTGTTATACAAAGAAATTACCATTTCTGTAATATGCATTCCCAATTGTTCACCAACTGCACTTGCATACATTTTAGACAATGCAAATTTCACCCAATTTAATTTACATTGAGGATAAAGAACATCAGCACCATAAAGAAGTTTGTTCATCTTCATAGGATCTCCCAATATTTATCATAGTTCTCTTTCATTTTATTTGCTATATTTGCTAACTCAATGACATCACTTTTTCTCCACTCATCCAAAATACGATATAACTTATAAATTTCATGGAAAAAATAGTTGGAGGTCATAAATAAAGAGTTAGAAATACGCAAAGTGAGATCATAAAAATGACCCAACATCATGGTTAACCTCCTAACATTCTTCCAATCTTCAGATCAGGCACTTCCTCTTCAACTTCAAGATCAAATCGAAAATATAGATCTTTAAGCTCATATCTTTTAAAGACTTTCTCAAATTTTTGAGTAATCTCCAACATTAAATAGGCAAAGTTCCACCTAGTACATACATCCAAGCACAACATTTTGTTACTCTCAATTTGTTCATCCTCACAACTCTCTTTAAACTTTCTCATCCCAAGAGTTGATTGCCTAATAAAACGAACGGCCTCTCTAACTTTTTTCACGGAAGGCCATATTTCTTTCAACCCTTCACTAACAATTAAGTTGACTATGTGTGCAACACATCTCATGCAAAAACTGACACTTCAAAATTGAATACACCCAATTTATAATTTTCTCTCCCAAATATGCACCAGCCACATCATTAGAACTAGCATTATCCACTATAATTGTCAATATTCTTGCACTGCCCCATTCAATTAAACATTTCTCAATTTCCATTCCAATATCCCTTCCCTTATGACAAGAAATTGGAATGAAATTCAATATCCTCTTTTTTAAATTCCATGTATCATCTATGGAATGAGTAGTAATACACATGTAATTTACTCTTTGAATGGAAGTCCAAGTGTCAGTAGTGAGGGAAACCCTTTGCTTTTTACTGCCCAAATAGTCTTTAAATTTAATCTTTTCATCAATATAAATTCCAAAACAATCACGAACTGCAATCCATCTTGAAGGAATTTTAAATTGGGTTGAGCACAAAGCATAAATTGCTTAAACCCACTCCCTTCAACAAACTTGAAAGGTAATTCATCTGTAATTATCATGCATGTCAAGGCTTTTCTGACAGTATCCTGATCAAATTTCCAATTAACAATTCCCATTTTCTCACCTTCTACATTAAAATTCAAGTGACCTTGTGCAAGTTCTTCAGGAGGGGCCTCAATTTACAAATATTCATGTAGTTTAACAATGCAGTGGTTCCATTCATTTTGGATCACATGCAAGATTCTTTTTATAGTAATTACACTTACCTCTAACTTCATCATTATTCACGAATCTAGTAAAGTGTCCCCACACTTTTGATCTTGGCTTCATGACTTTTCTTTTTCCAACTCTAGTTGTTGTGGGTTGTTTATTTTCATCTCCTCCAGTTGTTTGGTCAGCCATAGTTACTAAAAAGAAGACTAATGATTGGAAATTACAATTATTTGAAATAAAACAAGAGAATTTCAAACTGAGAGATGCATAATCTATATTATATGCTTATGTTCTTTTTTATTTATTTGAATGATACACTTAACATCTGTGGGAGGGAAAGAATCCGTGATGAATAGCCAACCCAAATTCAAAATGAAAATTAATGGATCGTAGTCAAAATTCATATGCTTATGTCCAATTTTCTTATTTTGACAAAAACAAAAGAAAATCAAAATTAAAATGACAGTTCATTGTAAATTTATAAAAGACTTCTAGAGACAGTAAAAGTTTGGGCTGTTAGATCAATATCAATGGATCGTAGTCAACATTTTGGATTCCAATATGTTTCAAATCTTATCTCCAACTTTTAGCAATAATTTAAGGCAACTATCACATGCCTAGCTTGCTCTCCTAAGTGGCTAATTTAAAGCAACTATCAATCTATCACATGCTTAGCAATAATTTAAAGCAACTATCCAATCAACAATTTAGAGCCCTATCCAAGCAACTATCAGCCTATCACGTCCCTAGCAATATATATATATATAT
>QFDD01003697.1:0-11749 GCA_006871305.1 Vachellia collinsii
TTGTTTGGAAAATTGAGTAATTCTCCAGCAATATGAGGTCCTGGTTGATAAATTCCTTCTTGAAATATCATTCCAAAAAATTCAATCTTTGTTTAGGCTAATTGACTTTTTTTTGGAGGAAAGCATGATATCATATTGGACCACAATATCAACAAATTGGGCCAAGAGCTTATGATAAGATTCTTGATCTTCTGAGAACAATAGAATGTTATCAATGTAGGTTAGGGCATTTTGGAGAATAGGTTCAAATATTTAGATCATGGCTTTCTAGAATAGTGATGGGGCAACTTTAAGACCCAAAGGTACAATTTGATGCAGCAATGGAAAAGGGTGTTCAATCTAACATAAAGCCTAGCAATGAAAAATCTGTTGAAAATATTGTGAATGGGTGTGTCAAAGAAAGAGTGTTTCCAAATATTATTGGAATGTTTTATAACAAAGAGTTTCAACTTTCTAATTATAGAGTTACATTGCTTCAAAGTATACCCCTTCATGCATCCCTTCAATGTTTATAAATAACCCCTCTATCACTCCATTTTAGACAATTTTTAGAAAATAAAAGACATAAGAAGAACAAGGGAATCCTAGAGACTAGAAATCCTTTTGTTTCTTGTTGAGTTCTATTATCTTCTGCCAATTTTGTCACCCTATATCTTTACACTGCCATATATCTTTACAAGAAAGGTTCATTTAATAATTTTTAAGGATAGTGTCCTTAAACTCGACTCGAACCATATATTGTTTGTTAGTTTTTGCAAATTTTGACAACAATTTTACAAAATTTGTTCTCAATGGCAAATAATAAAGCCTTAACTTAATTTTTAATCACCACACAACTTTACAATTACAAAATGAGGTTAGCAATCTTACACATATTATTGCAACTCATAGATTTTGTGAGGTATAAAGCTGACATAACGGATCCATTAACAAAACCCCTAGGATGAAACAAGTTAGTCGAAGGGATGGGACTAAAGCTAATTTGAACTTGACAACACTGGCAACCTAACCTTTGTGATCGTGATCCCATGAAGAAGGTTCAATGGGTAAGAAGAGGTCGTTTGTCAATTCTGCTAGCACTAAAATAAATTACTAGTGTAATATCCACATTCTCTATAACCAGAAATAAAAGCTAAACAAATAGCTATAGATGAATAAAAGGTCCTGAGTGAAAAGGAATGAAAGAAATAATATGAGAGCCATTTTGCAAATTAGAAAAAATAAGGGCAAAATGGTCATTTTCTGAAAAGAATGGGACATGATGGTCATTTTGAAAAAGATGAAGGGCATTTGGTAATTTTGACCAAAATATCGGAAAATGACCCGAGGTATAGAAAGATAGAGGAAAATTCACTTATCAGTAATTGAGGCTTGGTTAAGGTTAAAATAACCAAAATAACCTTATGGGAATTTTGAAGGTCATTTGATATTTGGTTCTTTATTTAATTTTTAGCCAAATATAATTATTTAAATTATCCAAAAGCCTTAGAAATATAGTTTTAAAGTGAAGAAAAATAGTGCAGGAAATGTACTATTTTATAAAATTGATTACAGTAGAAAGTAAAAAAAGGGTTTGCTAAAATGGAAGGAAAAAGTAAGAAAAACCTAATTAAGGTTTTTGGAAGAAAATTAATTAAGGGCACTTAGGACAAGAGATTTGAGAAAAGAAAAATACTGAAATGGGCATATAAATTTTGGAAATTTTTAATGACCCTGCACTGGTCAAGTGATCTGGGAATTTTCGAAAAACATTTTCAAGAGAAATAAACTTGATAAAGTAAGCATAAAGTATATTTTCTTTTGTAAAGTAAATTGTGGGGTTGGTATTGAACCACTTGGTGCTTTCAAATTTGAAGACTAAAAGAAAGAGAATATATTTAACCAAGTGGTAGATAATATCAGTGTAAAGTTGCTTTGTCAGTAAAATTGATCCCCACAACTTAATGCATGGTCATCTTCTATTAAAGCTTCCAAGCCTCCATTTCTGCACATATTTCATCCAAGAGCATAAGAAAAGAAGGAGAAAACCGTGAAGCTCAAGAACAAGAGAGAAGAAGAGAAAATCAACCAAAATCCAAGGTAAGTTGGTGGTTTTGGCTTCATTTCTTCCATAGAACTTGATTATGGGCTCAAATCTTCATTCTAATCAATTTACTTTTCTCTCTAGTGTTGTGGTTAGGGCTAATGTGACCTAAAACCCGGTGAATTTGCCCGGGCCTGGAAGAGAATTTGCCAATTTGGGCCTGCCCAAAAATGGCCCTTAACAAGCGGGCTCTAAACGGGCGGGCTAATAGAGTATATGGGATGGGCTACGGGCAAAGCCTTGGGCTGCCCGTACCCGACCGTTTATATATATTATTTTTATGCATATAAATAACTATTAATATAATAGTTCTTCATCATACAATTTGAAGTAGGCATTTGGTTCAAAGGTTAAGGGGTTATTTCTCCACTTGAAGGTCCGACGTTCGATTCCTACAAACCTCAAAATGATCCCTTTTTATCAATTTTAAATTTAAAAATGTGGAAATTACAAAATGAGCCCCATCTCCCTCTTCACCTTCAACAATCCGCTTTTCCTATTTTCCATTTCATTCCTCCTATCTCTAGCCAATCCGCCACCTCCGCCTACCCTTGCCCCTTGCCCTTCTCCTTTTTTTCTCCTCCCTTGCATCTCAATCTATGTGCCACCTCTACCTACAGCCATTGCCCTCCTCATTTCTTTCCTCCTCCCTTGCTTCACAATCTGTGGTGCTTTTATTTTTTAGATCTGGTGTGTCATTAGCTTCAATGTCGTTGGAGGAGACCACCGCTTGAGCAACTACCGGTCAGCCATTACCTTGCACTCAGATGGCTACAAGAGGGTGGTCATCATCGTTCATGTGCCTCTGTAAACACAAAGGAAGAGACGCACATGTTCGGTGACTTGCCACTCTTTCCATTCAGTTCCAAGTTTTTTTTAAAAAAAAAATAAATGAGGACCCCGTAACCCACCCAAACCCAACCGAGTATTGTCCAACCCGTTTATTTTGGGCTTAAACTGGTTTGCACCAGGTTACAGGCTAGCCCGCACACGTCGCAAAATAAACGGGTAAGCTATGTGTTGACCATCGAACTAGCTTGTCCCGCCCGTTGCTTAGCCCTAGTTGTGGTTGAGAGATTAATAGAGGTCTTGGAAAAGGACTAGAGAGAGAAAGTGAAGAGGAGGAAGAATCTCAAATGGTAAGTGCCATAATCCAACTCCATACATGATTTGCAACTTGTAGATGGTTGGATTGTGTTGATTTGATGTTGTTTTGAAATTTTGGATTTGAAACCCTTGAGTATGCTACTGAACAAAATTGTGGATGTGAGTGGATGGATGTTTTCATGTTGTTTAATGTTTGAAAATTGGTCTAGGAATGAGATGGTGCATGTGTATGGAAAGAGATGTTGCAAAATCTCATTTTCCCTCAAGCTTTTGTACCATTCGACCTGTAGGGAATTTTTGTGAAGGAATGTGATTTTGTTAATTTTCATGCTTCCAATAGAAAGATTGAATTGTTAAAGGTTATCATGTACTAGTAATGGCTTGTTAATGATGCCAAGTGCATTATCATATGTGTAGGAGTGTTGAAGTACAAAGAAAGTTGACAAGCGTAAGTAGGTAGCCATTTGAAGTCACTTGGAAAGCTAAGTATATAGGGTAGTAAAACCTCTAACTCTTACATTTACATTGCATTTGATTGTTTTTTATGTTGTTTGCCATGTTTGAACTATGGTTGTGGTCATATAACATGTAAATGTGCACGCTTGTTGCTATGCAATAGATGAATGTGCACGCCTTGTAACTGTGCAATAAGTGATTTTGCCTTGACCTTGTGCAATCAAGTTAATGAGAAAGTAAGGTTTTGTTAATGTTAATGGCATGTTAGTTTTACATATTAATGATTATACATGTTGATGTGTTAGTTAGAGATAACTGCTACTGGGATTTCTTTGAAATCTCATTCTTTCGAATGACAAACCTTAGGCACAAGCTCAAGAAGCAATGGCAAGGAAATGCTAGAGTAAATGTGGGTGGCTTCCATTGTGAGGAAAGTTTGCACATGTTGTATGGTGTCACTTTATGAGATTTTGCATAAATGTGTAATAAACAGCTACAATGTTGCATGTGTTATATGATGTATTTATATGCTAAATATGCTAGATGTTCAAGTTATAATGTTGTATGCATGAAGAGGAAAGAATTTAGCATGTAAATCAATAATAGAGGGTATAACACCTTTATAATTGGCATAAACTTGAGGTAAGGCTAAAGTAGGGCAAATGAAGCCCAAATGTTGTGAAATTTGCATGCAAGTAGTACACCTTCCAAGTTTTAAAATGAGTTATAGTTTGCTAAATTTGAAAGTTGTGTAAAAAGTTATGCATTTCTCCCAACTTTTGCTAAAGCCAGAATTTGACAGCAATAGAAATTGGCCGTGGTGAAGATAAAAGTTGGTTGCAGCTAAACTTCAACATTTTTTGACCAAATGAATAGTAGATTTTCATGCATATTAATGTAAAGATTGAGCAATAACTTGGCCAAATGAGTATTTTTTTTCCTCTATAGGAAATTGAATGAGCTTTAATTAGAAACTTGAACCACTTGTTTTTTATTTTTCTAAAATTAGTTATGAATTTTTAAATTTGGCTAAAATTTTGAGTTACCAAATGAATAGTAATTATTTTTTGAAATTTTGAAAGTAACTTATTTTACTAATTCTTGTTGAGATAATGTTTTGATGATAACAATTATTTTTTTGAAATTATGATAAAATTCAATGTTTTCACAAACACCTTATATGATTTTCGAGTTTTAGTAAAAGTGTTGAGAATACTTGAGTAATGAGGATCAATACTCGAGTACCATTGAACAAAATATACTTTCAAAACTCAACACTCTCAAGAGAACTCAAGTTTTGGTGAAAGTATTGACAACACTAAAGTACTGAGTGTCAATACTCGAGTATCGAGTGTTGAAACAAGTTTCAGAAATCCAACACTCTCATTAGAACTCAAGTTTTAGAGGAAGTATTGATAACACTCGAGTACTGAGTATCAATACTCGAGTATTGAGTGACAAAACAAGTTTTAGAAAACCAATACTTTCAATGGAACTCAAGTTTTAGTGAAAGTGTTATCAACACTCAAGTACAGATATACAACACTCGAGTTTCGAGCTCAGAAAATCTTTCTGAATTTCAATACTTCTTTGAAAACTTAAAGTATTAGCAAAAGTGTTGCTAAATCTCGAGTGTTGAGAAATAGAACTCGAGTATCGAGTTGAGAAAATCTTTTTCAACTTCAATACTCCTTTGAAAACTTGAAGTATCAGCAAAAGTGTTGCTAATACTCGAGTCCTGTGAAACCAAACTCAAGTATCGAGCCTAAAATTTGTCTTCCAGGCTGAATACTCTAAAGGAAACTCGATGAGCAATAGAAATGTTGATTTCAAATACTTAAAATTTGAGTATTAGAGCATAAAACTCGAGTATCGAAGGACTTATAAAGTTTTTCTTGACATAAACATAGTTAAATTCGAGTTTTATTATCTAACACTCAAGTAATGACAATACGAAAGAGGCAGAGAACACATTACTGAGATTCAACATGTATTGCTATTCATCTACCTCCTCTGTTTTCAATCTTACGATCATAAATTCTTCAGTGTTTAGCATTCAATTCTCAGAAAGGAGAATATTCTTATTCAAATCTTGATTTTGTGAGAGTTACTCAAGATTAGAGAATCTTGAGCATAAGAGACACGAGCAAAAGTGTTAGTGTGTTGTATTAAGTTAGGAAGGGGAAGAGTCTCTCGTTCATTCTGGTGTAAAAGTTTTTGATAGTGGATTTGAAAAGCTCAGAGGGTTTTGAGAACTGGACGTAGATCAAATGGATTTATCCCCCTCTTGGTCAAATCATATCCTAACAATTCTAGCTTATGTAATGGTCTTAAGTGTTTTAGTTAAGGTTTCTAATGTATAATGAAGTTAAGAAAGAGAGGTTTTACAACTAGTCCCTTTCTAGGGCATAGGAAAGTGCTAAAATGCACGTTTGGAGGGTTGAGTGAAAAGCTCTTAATAATTTTATAATCATACGGGATGATGTATTCAATGCAAGTATACTTAATAAAATCACCTGTACGAATGTGGAGTGGGGTCGTTCCTATGAGATCATGGCGAAATTTCTAGAGAATTTATTATGCACCAAAACACGGGCATGGTTGTCTTAATGAGCAAAACAGTCATTTAATAGAGGAAATGTAGTGGCATAATCTGACTATTAATACCTCTAGCATACACTAAGAGGTTATTGGTTCAATGTCCGTAGGGCAACTGATATTTTTGTATACTAAGTGTTATTAGTCTAGATCTAGATCAAAGTTCAAAGAACTACTAGATGTAATGGTCATATCCATATGTAAAGTTAGCTAATGATATGCTTTCTTTTGACACATATAAGAGATTGTTGGAAATATTATGCATGGATGTGTTAAAGAAAGAGTTTTTCCAAATATTATTGGAATATTTTATAATAGAGAGTTGCAACTTTCTAATTGAAGAGTTACATTGCTTCAAGAGAAGCCTCTTTATGCATTCCTTCAATGGTTATAAATAACCCCACTATCTCTATATTTTAGACAATTCAGGAAATAAGAGGTATAAGAAGAACAAGGGAATCTTGGAAATCAGAAATCCATTTATCTCTTGTCAAGTTCTATTATCTTCCGCCATTTTTGTCACCTTGTATATTTAGAGGAATGATTCATTTAATCCTGAAGAGTACCGCTTCCTTATTCTCTAGGGGGTTGCAAAATAACTCTTAAGAACAGTGTTCTTGGACTCAACTAGAACTATATACTATTTGTTGGTTTTTACAAATTTTGACAACAAAATCTATTTCTTGTTCAATCAGGTCCAAAAGAATTATTGGGAAAAGATCAATCATTCAATCTCATAATAAAGAATAATAGGTCATGTATTGCACTCTTGGACTATCTAAATTTTAATCCATAACCTCGGGTTTGTTCAACAGTTCAATGTGCAAGCTCTTAGAAGTCAAATAGCAGTAGCATAAAATATAAATTACGTCTAAAAACTGAGGCAGATCAAGAGGAGACAACGAACAATAAGTGGAAGCTATTATTTCATGTCTACACACAAAAGTCAAAATAACTTGAGGTTTCTTTGAGTTTTAAAATAAGTGAATACAGCAATATGAATTTAAGTTAGATGCCCACTTTTGTTGTACTGTGTTGATTAACTCTGATTTGAGAACCTTTAATATAGCAATATGAATTTTTGTTGTACAGTGTTGACAGTGAGAATGATCAGTGTGTGAAAGCTTGAAGAATGAAGTATAATATAAAATTCTGCATACCTCAAAAAGATCTCAAACACTTTTCCCAGAGCAAAGAAAAATAGGAGAAAATGGAATTCTAAGAACAGAGCATGAATGAGTCAAAAGTGGAATTTTGTCATGGAAGATGGAGACTGGAGGTCTCCAGTTGTAGAGAGATCTTTGGGGAAGAAAGTACATTAACCCAAGAGGATTTATTAAAGCCTTTATGTAGGAAAGTTAGGGAATTTGGATTCTCTAAATCTTTAATTTTCTAAAATTCTACCCAAAGTACCAATACTTTGTGTTATATATACATAAATCTTGTTTTGTATATTTAGAGATAGGTGTATATAGAGTACTAATACTTTACCTAAATACTTCACAAGCTCGAACTTCAGATGACATGTGTTTGAATAAACGATGATAGAAGTAACTTTTTGCTAAAAAAATGAAAAAGGACATGAATCTCATTAAATAATACATATATATAAATATTATTTTATATATTGTGATAATTTTAGGGGAAAAAATAAAATGATAAAAAAAACAAAAGTATGGCATGGTGGAATGCATTTTAAGTTGAATACATTTTAGAGAATCGCTCATGGAAGTAGCTTCAAGCTGCTTTTGGGCTGAATTCATTTTGCCCAAACTCATAGTCCTATGGGTCATATTGCCCACCGTGCTTTTACCCCACTGGAAGCTCCTTTTCCTGCCCAAAACATATTGCCAAACACACCCATAGATTTGAAAACTAGGATCTCTGAAATGTTGAAACAGCAAGGAGATGTTAGAGTGCAACATTATAATAAGGAGGTATTGATATAGAATAATATGGCTAAAGTCTAAGTTTTGTCATTTAAGTTTTCATCAACTTTCAATGTAATCTTTTAGGTTTGAAAAGTGCACTTTTAGTCATTTAATGCTACTACCATTAGTTTAACTTAATGAAAAATACTGACTCAAAAAAATTAAATTGGGATTCTACTATTAAATAATGTTAAAATTTATTTAAATATTAATTATTTAATATATATCATTATTTTTATTTTAATATTTAACCATGTTTTATCGCTATTTAATTACATAATTATTGTTTAAATTTACTAAGTCAGCATTTTTTGTTAGTTAAACTAACAATGTTAATAATAAAGAACTAAAAGTGTATTTTTGAAGATTAAGAGACTAAATTGAAACATGATGTAAATTTAAAGGACCAAATGTGTACTTTAGTCGAATAATATTAACATAGATTAATATAGATAAACAAGTTGATTATTTGTTCACTTTTTATGGCCATCAATATTATTTGTGCAGTCTTATTTATAATCCTTGTAATAGTGGGTCTTGCATATTTGTACAAAATTTGAAACGAAATATAGTATTATTCACAACTTTTGAATGATGCAGTTTTTAATATTTTTTATATTAGGTGAAGGTTTAAAATTACCTTTTATCTTTTGCCAAAAGAGCTATCAGTATCATAAACAAAAATTGGGTACAAAAATGCCCACAATCATTCAAAAATGGCCTTAAAATATCATGGACGTTAATTTGAGAAATGTTAACCGTTAGAGAGAATATTTTGACTAGAGATCAGATGTGGCAATATCTGAGTTGGATAAAAAATATAGAAAACTCATTGTGTCCTCCATTCTTCCACCAGAAACATTGATGTGTCAATATCCTTCCATTGTGTTCTCCTTCTTCCACCGGAAACATTAATTAAACCTAAAAAACTCAAAAAATGCACAAAATCTAGATCTTAAGCATCCTTAACCAGATTAAGCCATATTTCTATACCTTTGCATCAAGAGCTCGAACATGTTCCATGCAAAAACAATATAAACTCATCCCCTTTGTCCCTAGCTTGTAAGTCACACTCCTTACTAGCCCCACCATCGCCGCCTTTAATGTCGTGTACTTGTGTGACCCTAACCCTCCCATTATTGCCACCGAGCTCAACATACATACAATCAACCCTCATCTTCCTCCTTCAACCATCCCCCTTATCACGTCCTTTATCTAGCCCACCATCCCTATCAGGTTTATTGCCACTACCTTTCTCCATATCCAACAACGTCCCCATTAATCGCATGAACATTGACCATCAGATTCACCCCCAAAGCTATCGGAGACACACTCACATCCACCACACATAAATCCCTTCTACTTCCCATGCCTCTCCCTTTTCATTCATTGCCAATTCCTTCAACCCTTGCTACTGCAAGAATCCTTAGCACTTTCTCTATCCCTTTCTACAGATTCTTCTCATCCTCTTGTTCCATTTCATAGCTGATTGAGGTTGGTGAGTGAATAACCCTAGATCCTTGATCTCTTGCTAGTTGATCAAAGTGGTGAAGAAGAAAGGAAGGTGAAAGTGGTGGCAACAAAGAAAACAACACAGGAGATGAGGGTGAGGGAGATGAAGATGATGGAATAGGAGGATTTTCGAGAGTTGATGAAGGAAGGAAGAGTCGTGGAAAGAGGAAGTTCTTCTTTTGTAGGTAAAGGAATACACTTGGTGGAATTGATGGTGTCGGCAAATGGATCAAAACCCATATTGAGATGCTAGTTTTTAAATGGTGCTGATGAAGATGGTGTCTGGGATGAGAAGAAGATATCGGGAAGCTTGTTGGAGGAAGGAAAGTAAAGAAGAAGATGGAGTGAGATGGGCTGAGAAGAAGATTCCAATGAGGATTGAGGTTGAACACTCAACATCGAGTTATAGGTCCTTGTTTCAGATCTAGCAATTTTTTTTCCATGATGAAACAATCAACATATTACATACTTAGTTAAAAGACATTTAGCGAAATTAATAGCCATGGAATTTTAGGGTCATTTTTGAATGATTGTGGGCATTTTTGTACCCAATTTTTGTTTATGGTGTGACAGCTCTTTTTACAAAAGATAAAAGGTAATTTTGAACATTTATCGTTTTATATTTGAAGTTTCTTGAAAAAAAACAAATGATCAAGTAAAAGGTGTTTAATTGGAGAAGAGTTGACTTGAACAAGAAAGCTGTTAATGGAATGGTAGGAAACGAAAGGGACGGTGGAGGTGATAGTAGTGGAGGTAAGGATGGCGGTACACGTAGGAATGAGGTGAGCAGAGGTCAAGGATAGCCTAATCCTACAAACTCTGGGTCACATTTCTCATACAAGGAGAAATTGCTGAGCCTAGGGGACTCGGGTTTTCTTGAGATGAATATGACAGCAAGGGAGGCAATGAACAATTAGAAGGTATACTTCACGAAATTGAGAGGATGGGGGCCCGACGACATAAACAACAATATTGGGGATAGAGAGGAGATGGATAGGGAAGAGGCAACTGACTAGGTGAAAAAGGGAAATTTTTTTGTCACTACAGGTATCAGCATAAAAGTATAGGGTGTGGTGTAGGCCCTACATGAACTCAATGATAGTGAAGCTAATGGGAAAAACAATGGGTGCTTGCTTTATGCGGTAATGTTTTGGGCATATGTAGTGCAAGAAACCTTTCAAGGTGACACCATTGAATAATGGGTATTATATTGTGTCCTATTCTTCCCCAAAGGACCCTAACTTCGTGCAACAAGAGGGCCCTTAGATGATTGCAGACCACTATCTCTCAATGCAAAGGTGGTGATCAAACTTTAACCCATGGAAAGCATATTATCAAAAGAAGATTGTTGCTTATATTAGAATTTCGAATTTACCCGCGAAGTTGTATAACATAGAGTCCTTAAGAAGAATAGGCAACTTGGTAGGGAAGACCTTGAAAGTTGACTGTACTACTACATTCTCAAAAAAGGGCAGTTTTGTGAGGATTTGTGTTGAGATAGACATGCACCAACCCCTTTGGCCGGTGTTCCACCACCTTGGAGAAGACCATAAAATCAAATGCAAGGGGCTGCATATGATTTTCTTTGAGTGCAGAAGTTATGGTCATCATATGGATATATACCCCACAAAGACCCAACCAAGTCAAGAGCCTACATAGGAGGTTACCTAGTCATTCCCCGACAGGCACGGGCACAGGCTGTAGTAGCAATTAGATGGCCACCCAAGAGGAGATGGAGACAATGGCTGATTTGGAAATCAGATCCTATGGGCTGCATATGGTCGTGAAGTGTGTTTTTAGCCAATGGATTAAAGTAGCAGATATCAAGGGATAGTAGCCGATGGTGAGGCCCAAAAGGTGGGAATGAAAAGTAAGGATAATCAATTATTATCTATGGCATGTGTCGATTCAGATAAAGAAAGAGGGAGGAATAAAGAGCATAATGATGTGGCACAAACTCTTCATGAGATCAACAATATTGCCTCGACTTTAAATGACCACCAGAAGAATGAGTAGGTACCTATAGGTTAAAAACGAAAAGCTACAACTAAAAGAAGGGCAC
>QFDD01003698.1:0-11872 GCA_006871305.1 Vachellia collinsii
ACCAGCAAATGACATAATATAAAGTCAACTAGTATCAAATTATAAGTATTAACATCCACTTAAAGTTTGTTCATATTAAAGTAGAAAAGATCCAAAAAGTAACATAATACATAACCCTATACAACAAATTCACTACACAAAAAATCGATCAACTTAAAATCCTAGCTTAAATATGGCCATAATATATAACCATGCATATAGCAAAAATTAGGTTACAGGGGCTTACTTACAAAATATACAAAATACATGGCCAATAATATTAAATTAAAATATGACCAAAATCTTTAACATTGCTTTATATATCTTCAACCTATGCAAGCACCCTATGAACTATTTCCAATTTTACTTCATATGGAAGGCTTGAGAAGAGAGTAAGGATGTTCTCATTATTAAAAATTTTAAATAATGCATCGTGACTCTCATTTGTAGTTAGCTCCTCCAACTTGCATAACTCTTCATAAAGGGATTTACGCATTGTATCTAACTTAGAAAGCCCTTGCATGTTTTTCAACATAAGATCCCAAAAGCGTAGAAGCTTCTTGGATACCTTGACAAGTGGTATTCATCATTTTCTCAAGCCCTTCCATGAGAAGGTCATCACAATCAGTGTTGTTTCTTCTCCTCTTCCTACTTCCAGTTGTGGCAACTCTAGTTTCTCCAATTATGGCAACAATAGAAAGGCCTATTTCTTCTCCTACACCAACATCTTCATCATTGTTTTCAACAGGTGGTTGTGGGTGTATTTCATTTGTATCAACTTGATCATCTTGTTTTGAAGATATTGACCCTTTCCTATCAGCTCTATCTTTCTTAGATATTGTGCATAGTGCATTGAAATGGGGAAAAGATTTTCCACGAAGATGTGAAGCTATTTTGTTACTCTACAAATAATAAAGTGAACAATTTTTATGTTTATCTTATAAGAATGAAAATAAAATTATGCTAAATAATAAATATTACCTTTAGATACTTTTCAACCGTTACATAATTATTTTTTGGCATATGAATCCCGAGGTATTACTCCCACTAACCATGTTGTATATAGCTTGCCAATTTACTTTCAAAGTCTTCAATCAGGACCTAATGTGAGGATCAGCTTTAATCCCACATCCAGGAAACCTTTCAGCCAAGATTTTTTGCAATTGAGTATGTGATCTAGTCTTAAAACCATTATCAGCAGTCAGGAGAGTTAACAATACATCCATAAGCATAGCATCCTCTTCAATGATCCAAAGACAATGCTTTCCTTTTAATGACTTGTTTGCTTCCATTACCTTTACAAGAAATTAATAAACAAAAATAAATTCACTTATAAAAATTAAGGTTGTTAGTGCTAGTCTATAAAATAGTAACTTCAAACATAGAACTGTTAGGTAAAAAGATAACCATAAAACTAACATTTCAAATATACCAATAATATGGTACAAATACCAGTCCACTTATAATAATATATTCACCCATAATATATAACACAACACTATTACACTTATATAAAGAAAGTACACTTCCATTAGATTTATCAATACTCATCTACTATCCCTACACCTCATTGAATTAGCAAACATTTCATTGGCTAATGCCTCTTGAAAGTTTCTCCAAGCATTAGATGGCTCAATTGTCAAACTGGATAAGGAATCCATATTATATATATCCACTTCATCCTCTTCAAATCCATTCACAAGAGGATACTATCCTTCTTGGTGAATCAAATTATGCAAGAGACAACAAGCTCTGACTATTACCATGAGTTTGAATGGACTAAAATGAAGGACTTCTAAGAATAATCCAATGTAATTTTAACATCCCAAAGCAAAACTCAATGACATTGTGTGTTGCTGTGTGCCTAGAATTGAAGCATTCACGTGCATTGATAAGGTGTCTTCCGTCTCTCATTTCTCTTAAATGGTACTGCTTACCTCAATAAGGCAAGAGGAATCCTTCACAATTTATATAGCTAGCATCAACAAGTAGTATTATCCTATATAAAGCAAAATTTAAATTATCATATGACAATGATAACTGAAACAAAAATTAACATTTAACTATATAGCATAAAAAATAAATTATATAATCAATGTTGTTGGAAGAAGAAAGAGCTTCCATTTACCTTGAGGCACTTTTAAGCTTCCATTTATTCTATCAATTGCATCCCTCAAAACTCTTTCATTAGCAGCTAATCCTTCCCAACCAGCAAGGAGATATATAAATTATGCATCAAGGGAGCAAACATCAAGAACATTAGTGGTTATTTCACCTTTTGTATTTCTATACCTTGCTTTATCTTTAATGGGAACTTTCACTTCAACATGGGTACCATTGAGGGCACCTAAACAATTCTGAAATAACATAAAGTAGTAATTTAAAGTACAATTAAAATGACAAAAATAATTCACATTATAAACATCAACAATATACCTCGAACCACTTCTCATCCGTTGAATCCTAGTGAATCAGTTTAGGTTTCTTACATAGATCATCACTTAATCGAATCATAGCCATCAAGACTATATTAAAGTATTGACTTATAATTTCACCCAACCTCCCAAAATAAAATTGTACAACTCTATTCTTCACATGATAAGCAAGAATGTGGAGAAACATTACAACTTGGTCATTAACCAACATATTTTTATTAGGTTTTAAACCACCTATTATATCAAGCATAAGACATAACTTGTCAAAAGTAGCCATATTCATTCTAATAAGATTAAAACAAATGTTATCACTGATATATAATAAATTCTCACAGTGAACTCTCAGAATAAAAGTCTATATTGTATGGCTAACGAGGAATTCAACGTCTATGAATGGCAACAATAATACAGATACTCATAAAACATTGGTGCATAGCAAATACAACACGCAACCACCAAACTAGCATATGCACAACGAATCGTTTGTTTCTACATCCATGGCTATATAAGAACACATAATGAGCTCTCACATAAAGAAAGCACATATATTAATATATTAACAATCATTTAACAAAATCACAAGAGTTCTCACATATTTTTGATATATTAATATATGAAAAATCGTTTGCAAATATATTAGTATATTAGTCTAAGAGCACTATCATGGTAGTCCAATTTGAACAAGAAATGAACAATAGAAGCATAAGAGAACCACAACCTCTACAAGAAGTAGAAATGAACAGTGGAAGTAGAAGAAATGAATAGTAATAACTTGTTTCCATTACAAGCAAGAGAGTCTACTTGAGTGCAGCAAGTTTTGGATAAGAGAATACTTTCAAGGATAATCAATTTTCTCACATTCCTTTTTCCTTTGTTTAATCATTTTGATTTGACAAAAAGGATGGAGTTGGGATACAAAACCAAAGAGATTTTTCAAGTCCAAGGGAAATATAACATAAGCAAAAAAATTTACCTTTTTTCTACCGTCCTCCTTTCTTATTACTTTTCCAATCTCCACTCTGAAGCATGGTTGCCACCATGAACCATGATCTACCCCACAACAATCCTCGCTTCTCTTGGCTGTGGCTACCTTCATTACTTCGTCTAATCCAAGTCGATTTTGTGTATTTGATTGAAGAAGAATAGGGTTTTATGGGCAAAGATATCCATAAAATCATAGCATAAAGTAATATTGTCCAGAAATTATCACTTCCATAACCTATGGAATCCACTTCCAACCTTTTTGTGGAAATGACATTAGTAATACCTTCCTTTATTAGTTTTATTATACATTAAAAACCTTAACTAGATTACTTGAGACCATTACATGAGCTGGAATTAGTCAACCAAATGAATTTCAAAAATGCTCACCCAAGTTCATTTGGTAGCTTAAAAATGTTTGGCCAATTTTAAAAATTTATAACTAATTCTAGAAAAATCAAAATCAAATGGTTAAACTCTCTAATTAAAGTTTATTCAATACCCTATAGGAGAAAAATTCTTATTTGGCCAAATTCTTTCTCAAACAATACAGTAAACTTTGTGAAGATTCACTGTTCATTTAGTCAAATGAAGTGGAACTTCACCTTGACTAACTCTTACCTTCATCGTGGCCAAGTTATATAACACTCAAAGGAATCCCTATCACTTTCACCGCAGCTAACTTTTGGATAAGCCATGGCCAATCTGTTGCTCCAACCACAACTTGGCTAAGCAATGGTTGGGAAAAATCATAATTTTTTACATACACTTCCAAACTTGGCAAGTTTTGACTCATTTTAAAGTTTGGAATGTTTAGTATTTGTTTGTAAAATTTCATGTCATTTAGGCTTGACTTGCCTTATTTCATCATTACCTCAATTTATGCTATTAAATAGGGTGTTGGACCCCTTTTATTGTTGTTTTTCATGCTCAATTCTTTCCTTTTCATGCATAAAACATCATGACATAATTAACTAGTATGCTTGCCACACACACACACACACACAACACATATCACATTCGTAGTATTTAGGAGTTTAACATATATTTATCCAGAATAAGCACATATCACATTCTTAGCATTTAGGAGTTTAACATACATTTATCCAAAATTCCACAAAACAACATCATTCAACATGCACAAGTTCTCCTATTATCATGGAAGCCACCCACCTTTAATCTTGCACTTCCTTGCCTTTTCTTCTTAAACTTGTGCTTAGGGTTTGTCATTAGAAAGAATGAGATTTAAAAAAAAAATCCCAATAGCAAATAACTCTAACTAACACATTAATATGTATGATTAGTAATATGTAAACTACTATGTCATGTACAACATTAACAAAACCTTACTTCTTCACATTAACATTCATTGCACAAGGCCAAGGCACATCACATTGTATAGCTTCAACCATGTACATTCACAAACAAGGATTTACATATTATATGACTTCAACTATACATCAATCATGGCAAAATAACATAAACAACAATCAATTGCAATGTAAATGAAAAAGTTAGAAAGTTTGCTACCTTGATCTCTTGACTTTCCAATTGACTTTGGTAACTTCCCATTTGCAATTTGCAACTTCTCTTTGAAATTTACAACTCCTACACATACCATAATGCATTTGGCATCAATAATGGGCTGTTACCAATGCATTATAACACCAGCCAAGTTATGAGACTCAATCTTGGCAACTTAGGGCATAACTTTCTAACTTTGTCAAATTTGATCATAATGCTTCCAAATTTATTTTATCACTTCTACCCTACATAATTTTTTACTCTAAATCCATCAGAACCATCAAAATCAACAAAGTCACATTCCTTCACAAAAAATCCCTGCAAGCCAAGAGGTACAAAAAAAATTGGAGTAAATGAGATTTTACAATATTTATTTCAATACACTTGCATAATCTCACTTATAGATTAATTCTCAATCATTACACAACATAAAAACAATCCTCCACATGTAGTATGGATTTCAGCCAGTAGCACCCATAAGGGTTTCAAAACCAAAATTCCAGAATAAGTTCAAATCAACTCAAACCAACCATTAACATGTTGCAAATCAAGTATAGAATTGATTTAAAACACTTACCCTTTGTGAATCTTGCTCTTTCTCACTTTCTCTCTCAAGCCCTCTTCAACAAAACCTCTCAAACTCTTCAACCATCATCATAGAGAGAAAAGCAAAACAATTAAAAGGAAGAACAAGGATTATAAACAAGTTCTATGGAAGAAATGAAACTTGAAACACCAATTGACTTTGAGATTTGCTTGATTTTCTTCCTCTTTCCTTCTTCTTCACTTCGCAGCTATTCCTCTCTCTTTTCTTCTCACTTTGGCCAACCTTGTGCAAAAATGGAGGCTTAGAAGATTTAATAAAAATCTGTACATGGAGATAAATGCTCATTTCATTATTTTTCTTTTTTTCAAATCTCATTCCAGAAATGCCCTTAATTAATTTTCTTTCAAAACCCTAATTTATGGATTTTCCAAGCTTTTCATTTCCATTTCAGCAAATTGTTTTTGACTTTGTACTGGAATCAATTTTATAAAATATGACATTTCATAATCTATTTTCCTCCAATTTAAAACTAAATTTCTGAGATCTCTAGATAATTTAGATAATTATATTTAGCTAAAAATTTATTAAATAGCCAAATATTAAATAACATTTAAAATTCTTGTGAAGGTTATTTTTGTCATTTTAACCTTGACCAGATTTCAATTACTGATCAGTGAATTTTTCTTTATCTTTCTATACCCAGAGTCATTTTTTGATATTTTAGTCAAAATTACTAAAACATCCTTCAGTTTTTTCAAAATGACCATTTCATCCTTACTTTTTCTACGTTGTGCAAAATGGCACTTTACCCTTTATTTTACTTTCTATTTCCATATTGACCCTTCCTTTCTTTCTCCAAACCTTTAATTAATTTGTAGCCTCTCGTTTAGCCTTTATTTCCAATAACAAAAAATTGTGGATATTACAAAAATTCTATAGAATTGGGTTCCAACAAAACAGATAGCCCATTTTTTTAGTTCTCACTCCAATTCCAACTCCAAACCTTCACTTCTAGTGTACCAAACATAGCATAAGGGTATCAACTCATGTTGCCAAGAGGGGAAACTAATATGCTTTGTACTCTTCTCCTTATATATGGTTTTATCCCACTGTTTTTTTTCTCACAAGGTTTTTAATGAGGCAGCACTGGATAACATATTAACGAATCATGTACTCCTTTCTTTCACTTGATTTGTCCAACGAGGTTTTTCCATGTTGAAGTTTTTTAACGAGGCACATTCCTATGTAATGGAAATCCAAGAGCGAGTGTTATTATTATAATATTTATATGGATGTCTATATCTCTCCATGTCTCTAGTATCTCCTATTATCCTCTACCATTTCCTATAATCATGCAATCAATTTATTCTGATATTATAGAGCTCTGCCTATAAATAGAGGGCATGCACTATTTACTTTCCACCTAAGATAGTGAATGATAACTATTCTCTCTTGTTCTTAAATTCTCTACTCATTCCTTTTCTTTTCCTTTATTTTACAACAAAACGCCAATTATGTGCCATTGTTTATTGTCTAAAGTTTATACACACATTTGATATGCTACAACGGGCTTGGTTGGTTGATTTTTCATCATATCGATAGAGAGTTGAACTTTAAAGCTAATAGGTTATTCAAGGGTGCTTTAAAGATGCCTCTGGATTTCACCCAGTTTGTTTTACATGATTTTCATTTATTTTCTTGTAATGTAGCGTATATTTTATTGCTGTCTTCTTTATAATTAATTTTATGCACACACGTGTCAAAATACCACCTAAACTTTAATTTATTTAATATGTTCATGCATTTGAACTAATGGAACAAAATTTCGCCGGCTGCGTCTTGTTTTCAGACCTTTTCTTTTAACAGGTAGTTTAATTTTTCACCCAATTTATTTCCATCTGAAAAAAATACATGCATGTCAAAAAAATTCTTCTCCAATTAATTAAGTTGAAATAAATTCTTCTAAATATATTATATTTTAAGATATTAGATAAAGTTTTCGATACAACAGTGTCAAAATACAAGATAAATCCAAAACTAAGATTTGAATCTCCATCAAAAGTGTTCATGTTTAATGTCGGATAGCACCTTTAAACAAAATTACTTGCAATATGAAGATACTTATGCCTAGCAAAATATGAGATAAATCACATTATTTATTATTTATAAATAATATGATGTGTTATATATATTGATATTTATTGAATATGTACTGTAGTTATTCAACCAAATAAATAAGTATTAGAGTTAAAAATAGTGTTATTGTGCAATTTTAGCAATGAAGTTTTTTATGAGAAGCGTCTATCTAGCACAATTAAATTTTAAAGGGTATATAAATAGATATGATCTTTTAAAAATAGTGCAATTTTAATAACTTCAATAATTGGCACAATTTTAGTTAAAAATATCCCATTATGTGTTGATATCCCTTCTTACCAAAAGCAACTCATTCAAAAACAAAACCGTTAATAGTAATTAACAGATGATGATATGTAGAGGTGCTAATGTGGCACTAACACAATAAAATTATCTATAATCAATCATAGTATTAATATATGTAAGACACGGTATCATTAATTATTATATCTTTATAAAAGAAATATTGACTGTTTGGTTAAAAACCAAAATAGAAAAGTAGAGAAAGTGATAAAGCAACTTGGGCATGGTGCTTCAATGACATATAAAAGGTTGTCACGGGAATTTTTTTTTTTTTTTGTTTTAGGTGAAAATAAAGTTTTTCAGTAGAAATGTATGTCACAATAAAGCTTTGAATTTGAAAATGTAGATGCAATTTTTTTAAAAAAAAATGGTATAACTTTAACAACTCCGTTGAATTGATCCAAGCATTTGTATTTTTTTTATGCAACACCAACTTGTTCTTCCACTATATTTAGTACAAACTTTTAAATTAATTTAACAAAATTGTAAAAATTGTACCATTTTTAAAAGACTATCTATTTTTGCATAATTCAAAACTTGATTATATCAAACACTCCTATTAAAAACCGCCATTACTAAAATTAGACATTAACCTTTTCTAAAGCAAGTAACTCGTTGGTTGATTGATTTAGACATGATAATTAATAAATACATCTATAGACACATTTTCTAGCATATTATATGAAATATAAAACATAAGTCATATTAATTTTTTTTAGTCTGCAAATAATATTATTTATCATAAATTTATAGACTCTTTAATAAAAGAAATTCAAATTACTTCGTGGATTCATCATGATTTCAGACTAAAGTATTTACCAAAAATACTTATAGACAAATATTATTTTTTTAAAAAAAATTGACAATTAGGGACAGATAATCTAAAGCCAATCAGCAAAGAAATTGGGAGAAAAACATACAAAGACTACCAAAATATGAAAATCCCAAAATAGTTCCTGAAATGCTTTGATTCTTATGAAGTCATTACTCATTAGGGATTATTTTGGCATTAATATTTTGTGAAATGACTTAATTGCCCATGATAAACTTAACTATCTTAATTGTTGTTGTCGTGTGATAGATTGAAGTTGTTTACTTGTTAAATTGTTGTTGTCGTTTATATCCAACAAGAAGTTTCATTTAGAATTAATTGGCAATGCTTTAGTTATTATTGTTATTTGATAAATTAAAGTTATTACTTGTTTTATTAAAAAAAGTTATTGCTTGTTAAATTGTTAATGTCATTTTATTAATTTCACAAAAAGTTAATTCTAAACCAGCCCCTTAGAGTTTTATAGTAAGTAGACCATTTTAAAATCCTGATTTGGTAGTAACTATTTTAAGGACATTTCCCTATCATTCTGCCATAAAAATATACATGACTAATAATTTGTTACAAATTTGAGATGGAAGAATGTATACACTACAAAATTATCCTCATACTAAGTCAAAGATAAATTTAATTCAATAAAAATTTCTGTTTGACGATAAAAAATGGCTTTAATATTTCGAAGGATGCCACGAGTGATTGTTTGACACCAAAATCAATTTTTTATAAAAAAAAATTGCTTTAATATTTCAAAAGATACCATGAGTGATTGTTTTACACTAAAATCAATTTTTTATTAAAAAAATCTTTTGCATTTTGAGAAAACAATATCCTTTTAACGTACTTCATATAGTTTAGAATCATTTAAAATAAATTAATTCAAGCAACTATAACTAGTATTTGCATTTAATCAGCATTTTTTTGTCACAAAGATAAGCCTCAGGCTTGAAGTTTGCAAAAGCATCTGCTAGACATATGAAGTACTAGTGTTTCATGTATATCACCCTAATCCAAATGAGACAGCGTTGTGACTAGTTTTTGAAGAATAACTTTTAAAAAAAGTGATAAAATTGATTTTGGAAAATAGTTTTTGAGAAAGCTGAAAAAAAAAACTTTTTGGAAAATCATAGTTATAAAGGTTTAAAACTATTCTAGAGAATTTAAGAATGTTTGTGTGACTTACATAAAACTATGATTTTGAGGGTTAAAAACTACTTTGAATTTTGGTGGGTGTTGTTTAGCTACTCTACTTTTAAAACTATAATTTGGACTAAAACCACGGCTTCAAAAGTTGTTGCATAACACACACTAATATCTTGTTTGGATTAGCTTTTAAAAGTGATTGTATGCAATTCAAGGTAAATATGTGAGAGAAATTTTGTCTTGACTTATATGAAAGTGATTCTGTAAAGTTGATAAACAAGCCTTAAATCTAAACAACCAGGCAGGCGGATCCATGGACCAGTCGTGCTAGATGGTCTTCACATCTGATGCCTTCCTTGGACCATTTATTCAGCACTCAATCATTTAATCAGCACTTAATTTACATCACTTTCACCATAATCAGGTGCCCACAAATGGTGTCCTTCTTTTTATGGACCGCTTTAGACTATTGACCTTAGCTTGAACAGCCTTAGCTAATGAAGTTGTGACATTTAAACATATAGATCCAATAAATATATATATCAGCATGAAATTGTTGACTTCTCTGTTCTTAAAGCTTTTACATCACTCATCAAATACTACTATGCTAATCTTTTTGATAAAATTTCACTAGTTATAATTATAAATATTAATAAGGTAATACAGTTTTATTAATGGTTGTGGGAAATTTTTTGTTTTTATTTTTATCCATATATTTTACTATATTTCCCATAATTTTTTTTTATTTTCTGAATTTTTTACATATTTCAGTTAAATTCAGTCATTAAAAATAAGTGTAAAACTTAAAATTTTCTTTTACTCCTTGATCACTAGCTGATGAAAGTTAAAATTTAAATTCAGTCACTAGCTGCCAAAAAATTTAAAGAAAGAAAGATAGAAAATGATGGAAAGGAATTACTCTCTTGACTGTGTTGGTCTAGTACGGAAAGATGATGAAAGTTTTTATTTTTTTTATTTTCAATTAAACTAAAAATACACCAAAGTGACCAAAATAACCTAAAGAATTTCTTCCTCTCCTCGCATGCATCTTCTTCTTCCCCATGTTTGATATGAGCTCCTTCCTGTTCGATATATAAGATATCGTGTTAACTAATTCACAGGAATCAAAGGATATTAGTTGAATCATTTAATGTGTCAATATGGCCGGATATCGATTTATCGCTTGAGGCGTATCTTCCTTAAATAGATGTTGGACTGAGGAGGAGATTGAAGAGGATCATAGACTCATGGTCAAGAAAAGATCAATCGTACATCTTCCCTGAAAAATTACAATGAAATGGAACTTTCACAGTGTAATAGAATGTAAGCTAGATATTGAAAGAGTGGAGAACAAGGGAGATCAAACGCAAGATTTATCCACATTCAACTTTAACTAAGAGCTTATTTGGATTAACTTTTGAAAAGTGATTATACGCAATCTGAGATAAGTATATGAGAGAAGTTTTGTCTCGACTTGTGTAAAAGTAATTATTGAGTGTTGGCAAACAAGCTTTAAATAGTGTTTGTTTGTCAAATGGTTAGAAAATTACATTCACGTAATTTGATACAAAATTCTTTTTACATATTACCTCATAGACAGTTTATCACTTTGAAATAGTAGTTTTCACTGGTAGTTCAAACAGGTCTTCAGAGAACATAACAAACCATTCCTAACAAATCCTCCAAACCATACAATGTCTTTTTGAATTGATGATAGAATCACTTGTATTGTATTCATTTGGGTTAGCGGTAGAAGTTATTTTTCCAACGTAATTTACGGTTTACGAGATAAATATGTGAGATAAATTTTATCTCGACTTATGCAAACGTAATTTTTACCAACTTATGTCCAGTCATTAAGCTTCTCACTTAACAAAACCACAGTGCAACCGGCCACTTGGATTCTTCACTAGGTCACTTAACAAACCCATTTATCTTGAGTAACTCTCGCCAAGAGATTCATATATAAGATCACAAAGTGATTAGGAAAGAAAA
>QFDD01003700.1:0-21223 GCA_006871305.1 Vachellia collinsii
TGAAGTTACAATATGAAAGAGTGCAGACTAGTGGGCTGGGTTATAACCCTTGTGATAATTGTGCCCTTAGTCTTATGTGTGGATTTGTGGGTGATGTTGTGCCCTGGATCCTAAAGTGTTAATTTGGAATTTGTGATATAAAGTTTTTGAAAAAAAAAATGTCTATAACCATGGTTATTTATTTGATAATTGTTAATTAAGTTAAAAGCCTTGTTTAGTAAAAAGGGGTTGTCACACACATCAAATTATTTCATTCCAGAAGGGAGATCCTTCCATGTGCTGATATCTTGGCTAAGGAGGGACACTCGTCTCATCCACAACTGTGCTTATTACATGAAATTACTCACTCTTGTAAAGAAAGTTTTCTGAAAGATAAATCTTTTGTGGGGGAAGTATTTCCTCTTGCTGGGTAGCTAGAAGCTTGCCGTTTGTAATTAAAAAAAAAATACTTGTGGCAGTTTAGTATATTTTTAAGTCACTAACAAAACTAATAGAACAGAGTTCGGATTGGAGCAAGGTATCAGAGCAAAACGTTAAAAACGGAACACTTAGACTCCACAACTTATAAGAGGGCTTTATTATATGAGAATAATGGAGACCCTGCAACGTAGTGGGCATTTAAATTCCAATATGGAATGTAATGTAGTGAATGGACATTGTGCTACATAGAATAGTTAATGGACATTAATTGTTGTGTTGTAATTATAATGAGAGGTGCTATGTACAATCAAATCAACAAAAATTATTGAAGAAGATGCAGGAACTGATGAGTAATGAACAGATCGATCATAAGGTAAAGGTTTGTCCAAGACCTGTATTCCTACAGTACTAATTATTCATGTATTTTCGGATTGTTTAGGCAAATACGTGAACAGTAAAAAATTTTGACCAAATGTTACACTTTAAAAAATATTTAGACAAATGTTATATAGTCCAATTCGTTCTTCAGATAAACTAGTGTAAATTTGTATTAAATTCGTTCACCTGTAGAAAGAGTTAAGTATTTATTTCTTTTTTATTAAAAAAATTAGGTGAACAAGCTTGGGGAATCTTTTTTTTTAATTTAAAAATACCCCTAAATGAGTTTGGAGGGCCCACCCCGACCCCTACCCCTTCCCTATCCCCAAAATAAAAAAATAATTATTTTTAAATCAATCTCTAGCAAAAAAAAAAGTTATTATTTTTAAAATCCCTCCAAACTATCCCTTTAGAGGAAAATAAATCCTTACAAATTATTTTGATAAAAAAATGGATATAAAAAATGAAAAACATTGCATTTATAATTTATACACTCCCTTGCTTTTTATAAAACAAGGTCATTTTTTAAAATAAAATTGTTATGTTTTTTGTTAATGATAGGACAATTATAATTTACTAATTTAGTAACAAAATTGTTTTACAAAAAATAATTACATACTTTTAGAGTATCACATCATTCATATTATCTCCAATAAAAATATTTTAATTATCTTTTCTATTTATTGCATATTCAATAAAATTTCTTGATTATTTCTTTCTTTATAACTTATTCTAATATACATATGAAAAATCTTAAAGAGACGATGGAATACTTCTATTCAAACCGGATATAAAAGACAATTGAAATATTTTTATTGGAGATAATATGAATAATGTGATACTCCAAAAGTATCTAATTATTTTTTGTGAAACAATTTTATTACTAAATTAGTAAATTATAATTGTCCTATCGTTAACAAAAGTATAACAATTTTGTTTTAAAAAATGACCTTGTTTTATAAAAAGCGAGAGAGTGTATAAATTATAAATGTAATGCTTTTTATTTTTCATATCCATCTTTTTATCAAAATAATTTGTAAGGATTTATTTTTCTCTAAAGGGATAGTTTGAAGGGATTTTAAAAATAATAACTTTTTTTTTGCTGGAGATTGATTTAAAAATAATAATTTTTTTATTTTGGGGATGGGGGATTTTTAAATTAAGAAAAAAAAAAAGATTCCCCAAAGGGTTTTTTTTAATAAAAAAAAGATGTACTGAATGAGTTCAGTACAAATTTAAATTTATTCACATGAAGAACGAATTTGACTGTAGTATTTGACTAAATATTTTTAAAAGTGTAACATTTGGCCCAAAAACTTTTACTGTTAATGTGTTTAACTAAAAAAGCCTGTATTTCCCTTGACTCTAATTTTAAACTTTGCAGTATAAATAAGTTCAAGATGTTCTTGTATATTAACAACAAGCCTTGTTAATTACTAGCATTTCATTCCAATTATGACAACATCCTCTATCATCATTTCTTTGTTTCTGCTTTCTTTTTTCTTTACTCATCTTATCATTCTCTCCGCCCAGCAGCCACCTGACCTTGTTTATCGCAGGTGTTTTGTTTCAAAAGGAACCTACACAAAGTCACGTCCCTACCGCACCAACCTCATTAAACTTCTTTCTAGTCTCACTTCCGACCAGAATAATGAATCTGGCTTCTACACTTCCTCGTTGGGTGAAGGCCTTGACACAGTCTACGCACAAGGGCTGTGCCGAGAAGATTCCGATGAAGATACTTGCCGGAGTTGCCTCAATAATGCCTCGATCGCTCTCCCAAATATATGTCGAAATCAGAAGGAAGCATTTGGATACTATGACTACTGCACTCTTCAATACTCAAGCAGTTCGATGTCAGGGAAGTATCTGGATTCTTCATTTTCGTACAGTTTTAACAACCGAGATGATTCTGCAGATGGAAACGGCTTCACAAGAGCGCTTAATGAGCTAATGCAGAATCTAAAAATCAACGCTGCTGGTGGGGACAAAAGTCTTAAGGCAGCAGTGGGAAGCCAAAAAGCTGATGAGAATGAAACTGTGTATGCTCTTGCTCAGTGCACACCAGATTTGTCTCAGCAAGATTGCAGCGACTGCTCAGAGGATGCTATAAAGCAGATCCCAGGTTGTTGTGCAAACAAGGTTGGTGGTAGGGTTATCAAACTCAGCTGCAATCTTCGATTTGAGAAGGTCTTTTTCTATAATATGTGAACTACTCGATCAAGTGCGTGTGTATTAGTCACTCTTATTAATAAGTTCTTATGAGTCATGCATGGCTATGTCAATTGTGTAAGATAGTTTGAAAGGTACGTCAAAAATGTTGTATTTAAATAAGTTGAGTGGTTTATGTTTCGTCGTCACGAGTGAGGTTTGAATAGTCATGTTGCATGAAAAGTGTTGAATAAGATTTATGTGGTTTGAATATCCCCCTGTTCTTCCTCGTATCTTGTTATAAGTACGTACGTGCGTAAAATAGAGGTTATCGATCTCCAACAATATCCTTTTACTGTCTCCAACAAAGGTATGTCCCTGGAAAGAAGTGCTATTTGCATGTGTTGCAATATACCCCAACAGCACACGGGAAGGATTGGACCGAACCAGAAGCAATCTGAAATCTGGTCTATTTTTTTGTTGAACTGGGCTAGGCAGTCCGTGGTCTGGTCCACCAGTCCAGTGGACCAATGCTCGGGCTGGACTGGACTTTGGTCCACTGGACTGGTGGACCGGTCCAACAAGTCCATGACCCCAATTTTCCTCTTTTTTAAGATACTCATGGTGTAGTTCAATTTAAAAGTAAATGATTATTAAGTTAATTTCAATTAAAGATATGAACTTAAAGCATATAATAATAAAACTTGAGGATTGAGAAATGAAGCAAAAGTAAAAAAAAAAACTAGGAATCTGTTTCACCAAAAACTAGCATATATAAATCAAATGGTTTCATTTAGTCAAATAAAAACAATCTTATATGAAACTCAAAATGGTATAATCTCTTGGTCACTAGCTTATGGAGATATCTTTTGTTTATATATATATAATCGGATTGGACCGGACCAGACCAGACCAAGTGGTCTGATCCCCTGATCTTGAACCCAGTCCAACCCAACCACTTAGTTTGGTCTAGTTGGTCCAGTTGGTCCTTCGGGCTGCTTTTTAACTGGACTGGACCGGACCAGACTAGTTTAGACTAGACCGGGTTGGACTGGACTAATGGACTTTTGCACACCCCTATACCTCACACACAGATATCGATCCCATGAAGAATTTGTCAGCATGATATGCGAAACAATGGATTTTATAAATATTGTTGACATATTTTGTAAATATCTTATAAATATCAATCTTAGTGCTTCCTGAATCATGAATGAGAATGGATACCCTGCAGGCCTATATTGGGCACACTTGAAAATTTTATATTGTCACTCTCTGTGAAAGTAATTTTTTTATTTAAAAATCATCAACTGAAAATTTTGAACCCGAATGGACCCGATTTTCGTGTTAAGCATTTTACTTAGTCGGAAAAACTAAAGAGATCATGACAGTTCATAATTGGTTTTTTTAAAATGATGATTTCTTAAATAAAAATTACTTTTTAAACAAAAATATCTAAAAGATTATCTTTATTTCATATTTTATACCCATTAAAATGATTTTTAAAAAATATATATTCTTTTAAAAAATCGAATCTACACCGGTCCAAAATTATATTAGCTCCCCACTGATATTGTGCAAATCTCATCATAGCAATAAGCCAATAAACACATTATGCTCATCACTGTGATGTAGTGAATGGACAACTGTGCAAACCTCATCATAGCGATAAGCCGATAAATCGAATCTAGGCGGTGGGCATTTGAATTCCATTGAGGAATGTAGTGAATGGACATTGTTGGCCGGGGCCATGAGCTACCTGCAAAAAAAACTTTTGATACATACATATAGTGAATGGACATTGTGGAATGTAGTGAATGGACATTACTTTGTTGGGTTATAGAGAGTGCTGCATCAAATAAACAAAAACATGGGAAGAAAATGGTAGAGCTACTATTAATTAATGACCTGAGCATAAGGATGTATAGGACTTGTATTATACTCTTTTGCTCTTATTTATAAGGTAGAAAGGGATTTTATTTAGTACTATTTATTAGTTAACTTATTAAATTTTCATATGAATGTACAATTTTACCCTTAATTTATTATGTGTAGATTTTACTCTTTATGTGTTGTATTGAATATCAAATAGAGATAAAATTAAAAAATTATTGAATTTTAAAACAGAATTAATGCGTTTTGAGATTTTTCTTAATCTATGTGAAATACATTAGAAATAACTTACATACAATAATCACATGTATCTTTTACTTGACCTTGTGACTTTTTCAATATAAATATGTTAGCTCATGCATGGATGGATCATTAAATTTCATTATTGCATTAATTAATGATGAGAAGGGGTTGTGTAATTTCTTTGACTCTTGTGCTCTCTTTGCTTCCTCAACCTATACTCTGCGGTCGACCCAGTCGCGATGTAGCCATACAACAGGCTACTTGCAGAATTAGGAGAGAGACCAGCCTCGACGCCATCAAGATAAGTGACTACGAATCCAACCGCAAAATTCTTCTTTCGAATTTCACCTCCGGCACAGAGATTGACTTTGGCTACTATACTTCCTCCGTCGGCCAAGGCCCTAATACAGTTTACGCATAAGGGCTGTGCCGAGCTGACCTGGAGCCGGAAACTTGCCGGAGTTGCTTCAACGATGCCAAAACCAGCCTCCCAAAAGCATGTAAATTCCAGAAGGACGCGTTTGGGTACTACGACTTTTGCACTTTTCACTTCTCAAATAGCACAATGCAAGGTAAGTACCTGGATCCTTCGTATTCCTACAGCTTTAACAACGACGAAGATGCAAGAGACCCAACGAGCTACACAAAGGCGCTTAATGATCTAATGCAGAAACTAAAGAGCGATGCTGCTTCTGGTGGCGATGATTATAAGGCTGCTGTGGGGAGCCAAACATCTGCTACGTCGGAAACCGTATATGGTCTTGCTCAGTGCGGTCCTGATTTGTCTCAGAAAGATTGCGACGATTGCTTGCAGAACGCTATATCGCAAATCCGAGCTTGTTGTCGGAACAAGGTTGGTGGTAGGGTTATCAAATACAGCTGTAATCTTCGATTTGAGAAGATCCAATTCTATGACGATATATGAACTCATCAAATATATATATATATATATTAGTGTTTAATAGTGAATCCATAAGAGTTGGTTGCTCTTAGTCGAGCTTCTTCCCCATGTACGTCCCTCCTGAGCCTATCTTTATCCTTAGCGGACCTTCAATTTCTTTTGTTAATAATGGAGGTGGTGGAGAATGATGAAGAATAAGAAGAGGTGCTCTTTTCTGGTTTTTGGTTTCATTTCTTTGTAGTGTTTTGTTGTTTCAATGAAGTTTTACGTTTATACTCCAGTTTTACGGATAATAAGTGTGTGAGAAAATAAGTGTGAAAAGAAAAATGTGTGAGAAAAAAATGTAAGAGAAATATAATTAATTAACTGAAGGTAAAAATGAAAAAATTACATTAAATTTTTTAGATTGAATGCGTTGTTCTTATATAACGAATCGGTTCAATAAAAAGAATATTATTTATAAACAGAGGTGAGTGAGTATAAAATGGGTATGATATCATTACCTCGGTGACGTATATTTTTGCTCACACGATTGAGTCACAAATAATATTTGGCATATTTGCAACAAACAGATCAGAGGCAGTCGCTTTGAGTCAACTTTTGACCATAATCTGAAACATTAAAGTCGTACCTTTGTCTCTTATAGCTTTCCATTCCAAGTTCCAACGCATCCCAAATGGCCGAGAAAATTAATAGAAAATCATAAAATGTATTAATAAAAAAAGACACACACACACACACATCAAGTTACACAACTGAAATTAGAAAAGGATGTTCAAATCTCATAATAAATTTCAATATTATATATACTAATTATTTCTCAATTGCCTTTCTATCTTTTTAAGTGATATTATCTTCCCTTATTCTATATATAGTTTGGTTTTTATACACATTTTCCTTATAAATATGTTCCAATATTTCACCTTCCAATTTGAACCTCTCGATGGATAAGAAAATTAAAGGTGCCAAATTCTTCACCTAATTAATTATCCACCATTAATTTTTATCAAGCTCGATCTGCCCCTTAAGAAAAGTAGGCGACAATTCTAAATTTTATTAAAATTCTGCACGTCAAAAAATAACCCCTCAATTAGATTCTGTACATGATGATGCCTAACTCTACTTGCTCGGAAAATCAAGATTTTCATGATTTAGCTGCAATCATTCTTCCAAAATTTTCATCATACGCGAAATTTCCTTGTCAGTGGATTTATCAGCAAATACGATTATGGGGTTTCAAAAATTTTGTAAGAACAAATAATTCAGGATTTATTCTCCAGAATTTGACAAAGAATTGTCACATGCCTTTTCTTTTGAAACAAACTGTGCTTGTCATTTTAGAAGAAATGGGGCAAATGTAGCAGCAAACTAAGTGAAAAACAGGCAAATATATGAAAAAACTTGAGTCAAATATCAAATCCTGCTGTTACAATTTTGAATTGCACCAAACATAGGGATTGTTGAGAACAATCCAGCATGTTAAATGTGATACTTCAGTTTTGACTTTGAGATATATTTTAAGCCTCTAACTTGGGTCCTCTATGACAGTTTTGTAATGCTCAGGAGAGAGCGCCGGGAGGGGGGGGGGGAGAAAGGAAAATGGGAGGTTGTGTGTGGGCCCATTTCAGTAAATCATATGTACGTTCCGTAGGATCTGAGCTTAATTCATTATAAGAACTGTTACTTCCCTGCCCTTAGAATTTAGACAAAGGCGTTCTCCATTTCGACGAACATGAGAGTCTCTTATGACTCGTTTATTCTCTTTGCTTTACTCATTTTCAGTAGTACAACAGAAGAGTGTCGTTGTAAAATGCTCTGAGATGAGAGCCCTTCATATACATTAATTTCACTTTACTGTGTTGACCAAATCTTAAATGAAAAATCAGATTCATTTCATATTACAATCCCAAATCCATCTTCATCTCTAGATCTGAATATTGACGCTATTCGCGTTTCTCAATTTGAAATCTACTCATTAATATGGAAAGCTAAATTTATCTTATTTCTGAAAACATTGAAAAATTAGAACTCTTGATATGATTGAACTATAAAGAAAGCTCGATCGTTCCAGTACATAAATCAGTATGCCATCAAGCATTTGAATCTGAATATATCGATACTAGTTAAGTTCCTAACATTATATATGTTCTCTTGTGTCTGAATTGTTCAGCTAACAATTTTTCTTGAAACATCAATTGAATCAATACGTTCATAACATTATTCATTAGTTGAACTTTACCATCCGAATTTTGAAGAGATTATATGCCCACAAAAGAAGAAGAGAATGTCATTTATTATTATTATTATTAAAAACGCACGATCCCAGAACACAAAGGAAATGACACATGAAATTAAAACATGAAACATAACAAAGGCTGAGAAGACTCCGACAACTCGACTTTGGACATAACCAGCGCATCCTCCTGCGAGAAAGCCAACCTCAGCATATCATCAGTAGTATCCTGCTCCGCTGTTCTCTCCCATGTTCTGAATCTGATACTGCTGGAATCCTTGGGGTGCAGCTGGCGGAGGAGGAGGAGGAGGAGGCGGTGGCGACATCATCATCATGTTTCCTTCGAACATCGGATTCTGAATCACCGGAGGTTGCTGCAGGAGTATCGGCTGCGCCAGAGGGGTGGGAAACACCTGAGCAGCGGGCGGAGCTGCCATATTCTGCACTAGCGGTGGCTGAGGCGGCGGGGGCATCTGGAAGCAGGAGGAAGAGCTGCCACCCACATAGAACTGAGATGGTTTATTAGCATTTGAAGTAATTTGGTAAAGAGCCTGATCAGCTTGGTGCCAGACCGTCTTCTTCGTCTCCTCCAGAGAAACCTTGTAGGCCGCAAGCTGATCCCTAGTCAGAGTATCAACCGGTTGAGCCCACCAGAACTTGGCCTCCGCCTCCTTCAGCTTCCCGTTGAGCTCTTCCCCGCGCTTCTTCTCCACCTCGAGCTCTTCCAAGAGGCGAGTGAGCTGAGCGTTAAGTTCCTGGATGGCGGCGCTTCGGTGGGCCTCCATCATTTGCATGGAGGCCGACGGAGGCAGTGGCGGCACGCCGCCATTTAGGAAACGGTCCAGAACAGCATCGACACTGGGATGACCGAACGAGAAAGCCTTGTCGCCGGGAGAGAAGACGATTAGGGCAACCTCAACGCCACAGAGAGTGCAAAGCTCACTGGCCTTCTTGAAGAGACCGGCTCGACGCTTCGAGAAGGTCACTTGCAGGTTGCTTTCGTTCTCCATCTTCTTTATCTCAATCTTTTGACGACCCTTCCTCCTCCCTCCATTGGAGCTCGACATGGCTGAGCTTAACCTGAAAATTCACGAAGTCACAGAAAGAGAATAATGAAGGAATTAGAGAGAGAGGCAGTGTGTCAATGGGACAGAGACAGGGATGGAGCTAGGGTCAATTTATAGGCCTCTGGGAAGGGTTCAACACACAGTGGTTCTGTAAAGCAAAATCATTTGTTTTAATTAGGGGTGTCAGTAATTATTACAAATATTAATTAGTTACATTCACATTTTTTCTGGGTCAAGATTTTTTTAAAAAATCTGTCTGATAAATGCCATAATGGCACTGGATTCAATGTTATAATTAGGGGGTGGTTTTTTATGTTAATATCGTAGGAACATTAATGTTTGCAATGGGTGGCATAATTAGGGTGCTTAGTTCTAATCAATCTACTCCCAGTTTTTAATATAAAAATCAGTTTGAAAAAGTTAAGAAAGTCGATTAACGAATATATTTATCATTTTTTTAAATCAATTTTTTTAATTTATAAAATGATATATAATCTAATTATATGTATAAATATTTCACAGTATATATTATAGTTAAGTAATTTATTTAATTATTTTTAATTTAAAAAAAATCAGTTGTCTCTTAGATGTAGTATTATATTATTCAATTATTACTTCAAAAAACTATGAAAATTCCGTGAAATTTACTTAAAAGTGTGGATCTTTTTTGGGTTAAGGAGTAAATTTGTTTTAAAAGTTTTTTCTCAAGAACAATATTGTCTGAAAGTTTTTTGAGGAGCAACATTATCCTGCAATTTTTAAAATGAGCCATATTGCTCCATTCCATTAAAAAATTAACTATACCAATAACATTTTTAATTGTAAGGGACAAAATAATATTGCTCCATTCCATTAAAAAAAATTAGCTATACCAGTAACATTTTCAATTGTAAGGGACAAAATTTCTCTATTTTCAAACTTTCCAAACAACGTTACTCTTAAAAAAACTTTTAGAAAAATATTGTTATTAAGAGAAAAATTTTGGGACAAATTTACACATTTTATACTATTTTTTATATAACTACATGGGCTAAATAGTGATTTTTTTTTTCATTTAACAATAATGCATTAAAGTAATCCAAAATGTTCTCTGTTTTTAAAAACCAGATGGTATCCCTTCTAACCGATAACCAGAGATTAATCCTCTTGAGGTGTTCAAAATGTTCTCATCAACAAATAAACGCGGAGTTGTTTTATTTTAATTTATATTTAGATACCCAATCCTATAAAATTAATCTTTGCAATAGTTATTTTTTGAAAATTATATTACTCTATAATTTAACTGTTTCTCCATTTTCAATTGTCGAATGAAATTTTTCTTTTTCTTTTTTAATTTTCATGGCTCTTTTAGTGAGCTCTAAAGTTGCACTAGGATTATACCACATACACTTTGTTTTGGCTTAGAAGCTAAATGTGGAAAAATAGAAACATGGCATCTTTCTAGAATGGGAATGATGACTAAGAAACACAAACATTCCATTTCTGCATAAGATGATCTTTTTAGAAGCAAAAATTAGAAAGTGATTTATAAAAGCATTTGTATTGTGACTTTTTTTTGGATGGTGTCTTTATAGTTTTCACGCAAAATGTATCAATATATGTAGGTACTATTTCACACGCAGAAGAGAAGAGGAAATATAATTATGCAATGAGTCTTTATTTTCTATATTTAAGCCCACTTGTTAGACACACGCTGCACATAGCAACTCATGTCTCTGCAATATACACTTTCTGATCCATGCGTAAAATCTGCATGCAAGACATATGATTTAGTATTTTCTACTATCTAGCTCCCATCATAAATATAATAGTTGGTTTAGAAACGAATTTTGGTTCTCAATAAAATCAGATCTTTTTTTAATTATATCTCTTATATTTATTACTTTTCTTTAAATTAATTTATTTAACTTATAAACTGATAAATAATATAATGATAGATATTATTATTTCATAAACATAACCTAACGCATGTCATAGTATAATTAAATAAATTATTTAACTTCATTAATAATATTTAAATTAATCAATTAATTTTTATATTAAAGACAGATAATAAATTGTACTGTAATTTAATTAATTGAAGAGAGAGGGAGAGATTTAGATACATAGAGAGCCCCGGGAGGGGGAGGGGGGGGCTCGACATTTTTACAGAAATGAAGGTGCATGATGAGAGTCGTTACTGATTCATAGACAGGAACAAACATATGCATGGATGACAGATAAGAGAGATGGAAGCTTGACAGATAAGATAAAGCAAAGCAACAATACCATAACCCAAAAACAAAACAAAATTAAACAATAAATAAAGAAATGTCAACAGTTACAATTTTAGGTAGGATATTAAATTGATTAAGGAACATAGACGCATACATATTGTTTGTGTGTGTGAACGTGTGAGAAACCATCATACTGCTACAATTTTTTACAGAAAATTGATGTTTATGTTTAATTTTAGATTTCTCCGCATAAAAAGATTTCTTATTTTTTTGATAGAATTGCTGGACATTAAATGTGACATCTCTTTCAATAAAAATTTAACTATCAATTTGTTATGAGAAATTAATAGCTTCCTTCTGTTGGATACAATCTCTGTAATGTTATGGGCATCCTCATTTCAAATGAAATTGATGGCTTCCAATTTTCATGAGGTTGCAGAAGATTAACATGGGCTGATTTAGAATCCCAAAGGCTGAGGCCTTCAAAGATTTCTAAAAGGAAGTTCGGGTGTGGATCCAATTTTATAATTTACCTGAGGTTAAAGTTTACATTAAATTTTAATTTAATCTCTTAAATTTATAAAGTACATTTTTTTCTTTCTATCTTAATGTCGTTAATTTTATTTAACAGGAAATGATGACGGTAATTCTGCAGTTAAATCATCACAAATTAAATTTTAAAATATAAAAATAATTACATTGAATACTTAAAATTTAAACATATTTTATCACTATTTAATTGTAAAATCACCGTTGACATTTGATGAGCTATAACTGTTTGCTAAATAAAACTAATAGTGTTAAAATAAAAGGACTAAAAGTATAATTTTTAAACTTAAATGATCAAATTGAAACTTGATATAAACTTAAAAAACTAATGCAACGCTTCAAACTTAATCTTATTTGTAACAGTAAAGAATTCCAAGGGTTTTGTTTTGAGACCCACAACATACAAAACTCCTGTCAAGCCATACAAGTCACTTGGTGTCATATTATTCTAAATATCAAAGCTTCAAAATATTGTTTATACTACGTCAACTATGGAAAAGCAAAAGTTATACAATACAGAACTTAAAGATCTGTTTTTTTTTAATGCATTAACATGATCGGTGAGAAGTGAGGTTAAGAGACTAGAAAGTAGAAGACAATTTCAGTCTTCAGTTAAATGTTTATCGCCAAATGGATGCCAGGGTATGCAAAATGAGTTCGCAAGCACTTTACCATTCATAAAAACAAATTATTAAATTTGATCAGTTTAAACTTTGGGTTAATGTGACTAAAGATCAGAATTAGACCGCTCTGACAGGACAAAATTGAGTTTTGCAAAACTAGGGAAACCAAAAGCGTATTAAATCCTAAAATATAACACCAGTCAAACGAAATGATAGCCCTTCTTAAAAGGAACTTTCTTACATCAAAGTTGTACTTATAAGAGGTTAAGCCTAGCGTTTCCCAATTCTCAAGAAACCTCTAATCGATCTATATACAGTTCCTTCATCCGAGAATAGGAGGTTTCCTCTTACTCTTGCTCGGTGCTAGGCTAAGAAGAAAATCTGTAAATGTAATCTCATAGTCTGGTACTTTTCCATATCCTGCAGGGGCAGATTAACATTATGTTTAGCCAGAAAAATAGCAATCGCCGCAAGTGCGCTACTAGGAACTCAAAAAAAAAAAAAAACATTTAACAAGTTAAAAAACTATATACGCATTTGACGAAATCTTACACAACTATTAGAAAGCACATGCCTGCAAACAAATTATTTAGGGCTTTTCTGTGATTCTGAGCTGTCAGTGTGTGACCACAGCTTTTTTGATAATATCAGTATAACTATAGTTTTACACTAGTTTGTGGCTTTTCCCCCCTTTTTGTACTTGACAGTATTGAGAGGCATATTTAGATCTCTCAGCAAACTACCAAAGCCACCACCACAAAATGGATCGGTACATATCTCTAAAACATCTGGATATTTCAGTATAGATTTGAACAGTCCAAATCATCTTACTATTGTTTGTAAATTTAAATTTTTTGTATTTTAAATAAAGCAAGTACAAGACAAAAGTAATGCTAGAAAAAATCTTCTAACCATGAAATTGCAAAAGTAATGCTTTAAATTAAAGTTGTTAGAAAAAATAAGACGAGGACCGTCCAAATCAAATTTTATATTTATACCAAGCGCAAATCCCAGGGGTCTACACCAATTCTGGAATACCCACTACTGGATCACATATAGTTGCTTGGAGCATTTAATTCTACCTTTCTATATTTTAGTGGATGTGATAAAATCATGTAATGTCAACACTTATTGCCCAATTAATGTGCGCGTAGAGAGAGAGAGAGATCCATGCACACACAATTAAAGACTTCTACTTAAGTTCTTATACCATTGCCTAACATAAATTTAGTTCTGAGTTCTCACAAACAGAGCAAGTTTTGAGGAACAAAACTACAAATTATACAATCTTTTCGGACCTAAACATACAGCACGTGGACAAAAAAGTTCAACGAGATAAATGAGGGAAATCACTCTGACAGGGTTGAAGGCTGCAGGAGAGTACACCATAGTTCATGATAGATTTGCAATAACAACCAGAAACTACACTAATCGCTTAAATAGTAAATACAAGAAATAAGTAAATAAAATGTACTTGCCAGGAAAGTAGTTGATATCAATGACATAAAAGACATCCTTAGTCCCATGTTCCCGGATCATATCCATGTTGAACAGGCGGAGACCCTAGACATAGTGGTGCCGTTTAGTTTAAGTTTACCATCAAGAACAGAAAGAGACAGTTGCAGCAAAAGGAAGTAAAACAATGCAAAATTACCAATCTGTGACGAAGCTCCCTTGCTAGCTTCTCTAACAAAGGTTTTGGAGGAAATTCTGCAACAACAATACCACATTAAGTACAAAGGAGCCACTTGTTCCAAACATTTGCACGAATATATGTGTCAACCTAACTGCAGCCAATGAAAAGGGGGAATAAAATAGTTCAAATTCACTCATAAATATAATATATATAGATCTTATTTGAGGTTTGAACTAAACAGTACCTCTTTGTAAAAGGTTAAACAGACGCCATTGATTGGAGCATACAGATGAAAGACTAGGTCATAAACAAATATCCCTTTTTTTCTTTTGGCATGAGGAAGAAAATTTTCCAAGTCTCACCAGCAATATTGGGATCTAAATCAGCATCATCAGCAGAAGCTGCGGCACTTGAAACCCTTGGAAATTGGATTACACCAGTCACTTTTGACAGATCATGTTTATTGACATTAGGCAGAGAGAAACGCCTCACAACTTTTATGGCTTCCCCAATAATATAAATCTTAAAGAGAAGACCACCTGCAATATCAAACCTCCCTCAGTATATTACAATGTAAATTAACTTAACCACATAAAAAATTAAGACTTGTGCATCAGTTTACAAACCATGGTTGACAAACTCCTGCAAAATCAATGGAGGTTCAAGCTTTGAAAGAGAGAGCTCATCATAAGCAAGAAATAGTTCGTGTGACTTTGCACTGCCATCCACAACTAACGGTTTTACAACTGAAAATGGTAAATGAACAAAAGAATATTTTAAAATCTATATCAACGCAAGAGATGACAGTAAATATGAAAATACTCAAAATGGATAATCAGAACAAATAAGAAGTTATGCAAGTCAACTACACATATTGGTTCGTTAGACATGACATCTAAGAAGGGGATTAGTTGACAGAGCAAAACCAAGTCCCACAGCAGCTCAATCAAATGCATAAACTTATTCCCATGCAACATTCAAGATCAAGTGGTGGAGATATTGGCTGAATTCACACCATACCCGAGGTCAAAGCAATTACCATGTTCCATCACTAGAACTAAAGTAGTGATCCAAAAATTTGAAGATGTATATACCTAGTGGCAACTTCATTCCAGCTTTAGCAACTTCATTAGGAATGGATGACTGGTCTTTTGTGATAACTAAGTGCCGCGGAATGCCAACTTTGCCTATAGATAAATAGTTGATTAAAATACAAAGACTGGTCAGTACTGAGCAGGCCTAGTTTACCAAATAAAGAATACAGATTCAACTAACAACACGAAATGCAATAAACTTATTCCTACATTTCTGTACTTATTCCTACATTTCTGCCATATGCTAAAATAATTCACTGATTATGTAACCCTAGACAAAATTCTATTAAAATTCTAGTAGTTTTGATTTTTCATAAAAAGTCATGTAAAGAATTCCAAGCATTAGAGATGAAAAGTTATAATTTCCATTCTTTAATGCAAATAAGTTACCATTGCAGTCAGATAAGTTTATATCTGCCACAACTTGCTGCATGGACTGGCGATTTTGTAAATGTTGAATTGCATCTGGAGGATCAACAACGATAACTTCAGGGTGTTTTTGCCTATAGTCCTTCCAAAAAAATGGTAAAAGGGTAAAATTAACAATCCCATTTACAACAAAGGCTTCAAAGACTATAAAGAAAGCATGTGACAACAATTATAATTTGGTCTGCTTTTGGTAAGCAGGTCAGCAATGAACCAAAAAGATGGTTTGATATCTAGGCCAACCACCGTCAAGAAAACCTCCTTCAGATTACAGAAGAAGCAGGAAAGCAAACTTTCTTGACAGTTTAAAGATGAGATTTCCCCATAACATTTACAGACAATTTGTGAATACATGAACCACAAGACTTCTTCATTTTTCATCTTTATGGTCTCAATTAAGTCATGTCTCCAAAATTATGAAATCTCGATAATTACCACAGAAAATATGCAGACAGTATAAGACTCATTCTGAGTTCTGTCCGGCCAAAAATGATCATGCGGCTCCTTGTGAGTGGACTGCTCAAATGCCCAACAGCAAACTCTTTCTCCTATCACTTATAATTTGCTAGAAGGTATTTCTTAAAAGCAAAAAAGCTAATTTGTGTTATTAGTTGCTGCACTTTCTGAAGAACTGAAAACTGCCATTTCTTGAACCAAAAGTTCCTAACTCCATGCAACAATATTTCATGTGATCGGAAATTTAAAATCATCAGCTCAAACAAGCATATAACATTGATATGTTTAAACATCAAACACAAAACGCATTTGCTAAATTCCATGATTTGATGATAAAATGAATAGCCTTAAATTTCTTTTGTGGTTAATACTGGTTAAAAGTACTTTGCAAATGCACAGTTTAATCATTTAAAATATTAAGTAAGATATTAAGCTTTGTCGAGAAATATACTGATTACAGTCATGACAAAAAATTGTCAAGCAAATCATAAACTTGGGGGAAAATTAAATGGAAGAAAGAGTATTACTATAATATTTATTTCTAATAAAATTATTTTATGTTACCTTCTAGAAACAGCATTTTCAACCACAAAATGATGCAACAAAGAGTAAAAGACCAAAGAATCAGCAAATAATTTCTTCTGGCAACTAAGTTCAATAGTTTACCAATATTTAGATTAATCATGAATTGTAAATTCTCACTTGCTTAAATTATTCAGGGACTGATTTCTACTATCTGATCACCATTCATGATGACGAGAGGAAGAACTCTGCAAATTATACTAGACAAGAATAAGGGTTTTTTAGAATTCAGAGGCTTTAGCCCTTCAGCCAATCACTGTTATTTAATGCTTAACTCCCATCTTTAGCAGAGGCCAACGATTTCAAACAATCACATGCAAGATCACAGAATTTCAGGATTACCAGTACAATGCGAAAGTAGAGAGAAGTATTTCACAAACCTCAATAACTTCACACCACTCCTTCCCTGACAGCTGAAAAGAAAACGCAGCCTGTCAGATTATATAGGAGAAAACAGAAACAGAAATAGTTTGTTTCATAATACGGAACAGATTATCCGGAGCAAGAAAATGCAGAAAAACTTATAACCCAACAAGTAAACGCAAAAGGGCCCAGGATAAAGACGTTTACAAATTACAAAATAGTACCGGTATAACTTTGAAGGAAATCACACCTTATGCAAAACAATGTCAAAGGGACCTTGTTCTGACATTGGCTTGTTTAGATCAATGGAAACAAAAGATATCCCCTTACTCCTGCATCATAGATCACAAAATTTTCAGGATTGATATTTAGAGGTCTCAAGAGAGCACAAAATATTGATACATCAAGACAATTCATCAACGAATTTTTGTTTTAGGCAAATATGTTTCAGAGTAAACTGGTACACGAAAATGAGAAGTCAATGGACTCAATTATTGGTTAAATTAATTAATTAAATGAAATAAAAGAGACATAAAAGAAGAAACCATTTCCAGTAATTAATAAACATAATCCCGAATTTGAACCAATGTTTTCTTGAACAGATCACAAAAATATGGATTAGAATGCCGAAAATCAACATATCAGACAACCAAGGGTGGTCTTTAATTAGAATAATTTGATCTAAGAACAAGGTATTAAAATCTGACTTTTGACTCCCGTTGTGGACTAATCCAAAGGGCATATATGGTGGAATATTCTCATTTAAATTAGAACGCAGAAAAGACCAAGATGTCAGATACCAAGAAGCGAATCAATGTGGTTTTCGGCTCGCGAAAGTGATAGCCAGGGTACAAAATAACTCCACCACCATCGACAAAGACACTACCTGTGCCCCCCCCCCCACCTCTGCAAAAGCCGCTTTAGCGCAGGAAACGATCAAAAAAGAGAGAAAGAGAGAAAGAAAGAAAGAAAACACAAAATCCTTTTGCCATCCATTTCTGGAAGTTACAAAGAGAACTTAAATATTATAGAAATATCCAAGCACCAACAGTCATACTTTTCCTTGTACGATGAAAAAGTTGTGATGAACAAGGTAAATACCAGGCAAGACTAGTAAACTTCGGCTTTAAGAAGCTCTTCTTCTTCTTGGACGTCAAGGCATAGCCAACCACCAGTTTCTGTTGCTGTGGAGACCCGCCACTGCAGATCGAATGCCCCATTGAATTCACTCCTTGCTCTTTATTCTCCTCCTCTACTTCAGTGCGGGCTTCTCCGTCAAACCTCATGTTCGCACTTCCAGACAACCCTAAAGAAAGACCAGATACTTTTCGTCTTGAATGCCTACGTTTTCAAATTCTCTTGTATTCTACCTCACCGCGATAAAACTCCGCAAAGCGAATCACACAAGAAATGGGATCCCTCGTACGGATATTCTTATCGAATTTGAAGCAGAGGGCATCTTTATAGCTTCTTGAGCACTATGTATCCCTCTGCAAGAGGCTTTTAAAGTTACAGTTGAAGAGCAGGTGAGGAATATTGAGGTGTCCGTCCAGAGAGAATCTGGCTCTATAGGCTCGTGAATATGAGGGAACATGTAAGTGAGAGCGAGGGGAGAGGAGGGGGTGAAATGATTTTTGGGGGGAATATCCAGTTTTGCAGAGAGGATAGCCTCGCTGAGAAGACAGTGATATACATATTATATATAGAGAGAGAGTGAAGTGAGGGGATGAGAGTCCTGAGACCGGTGGAAGCCGCGCTGGCTCTCTCCTCAGCTCAGTTATATCTTCTCTTACCATTTTACCCTTTTGTTTTGTGGGATATATTAATAATTATTATTTTTAAGAAATATTAAAATTTAATTTAATTTTTTATTTATTACAAAGATATGTAGATAGATCTACATAGATAGAAAATAAAAATTATCAAATCCAAGAAAATATTTAAGTAAACGGGAAGAAAAATTATTAAGTAATGATGATAAAAACAAGTGATGAATGACTTGTGATCATGTTTGAGCTAGCTACTGCGTGGAGGGCAAGGGTGTCATTATGTAGGATTTGAAATATTATTGTCAACTCCGAGAAGATCCAGTAAATTAAAATGCCGTATATATTTCACCGTTTGAATGCAACGTTTGGGGGTTGGCCAAATAAAAGAAAGCAAACTGTATGTAGGTGCCAAAAAAAAAAAGATCAAAGTTGAGGAAAATACCTGTTAATTGAGTGTGAAAGCAATTTAAATATTTATTTATCGATGGATGGATAAATTATAATTAATTAATTAACCAGGCTTCAGCTTAAATTTATCTTACGGAGAGGAATATTTGGAATGTATGGTGAGAATATGCTTGGGGGGGTTAGGCCAAGTAAATGCGTGATTTTGGGGATCAAACTTTTCTTTATTGCTACTTATTGAAGCTTCTTTATGTTGACGTTGAGACTCAGTCTCCCCAAGAAATTAACGTTTCCGGTGTTGAAATGTTTCTTGGGGAGTCTCATTGCCCATAAATCCGTTATCAAGAATTTAATATAATTTCATATAACTGCTCCAGAAGTTTTCTTTTTTGGGCTAAATTTCACATGAAAGTTCTCAAGACTGCTCCAGAGTCTTATTTGTTTTGTCCTAATCGTTACTTAATGTTAACTTTAACATTTAACTGATATAAGACGATCCATATTTAGTGTCACGTGGATATGAGATGGCTTATTATGTAATGGTTAGGGTAAAACTGATACGTTTTGGGAACTTTTAAAGTGAATTGAGCAAAAAAAACTTCTGAATACCCAACACTCTTAAGTAGAAACTTCCGAGATGAATTTAGACTTTTACCCAATAGAATATCGTTAATTCGTTTTTAAGCTAACTCCGAAGCTAAAATCATGTAGATTGAAGATAATTAAAACCACATCGTTAATAACTTTGTAACTTAATAGAATAAAAGCTTCATCCTAAATGTAATGCCACGGTTCTATATTCTTAAGTAGTCGGTGTCTATTCCTTTTACTTAAAAATTGAGAACTTAGGATAAGTTACATCTTAGGCATTTATCAAGATTAGAATATGCTTTCAAATTCAAAAAGCATTGATAAATGTAGTTATAGATCACCCACGAATAATGTCATCACATAGGCAATATGATTTGAAATCATAACTGTATGGATCATAAACCAATCATTTACCAATTTGACCGCTCTTTATGTCTTTAATAAAGTACTTTGAAACTAAAATTTACATTACACAAAATGATATATATATATATATATATAACTGAATCTGTTATGGAGGTTTTTTTTTGGGGGGTGTTTTGGTGTTACATCAAGTTGGTCAACTCTTGTGAAGTGTCAAAGTTTGTTTTTCTTGGAATTGAAGTTGATGCATGAGAATAAGTGATGTTTCCAAGCAAGGCAGAGGTAGCATTTCCTTCACACACACACACACACATGATTTGAAAATGGATCTGGGGAGAAATCTCACAAATCTAATCAAAATATTGAGATATTCCCCTTCAGATGCGACTAAAAAGATCTGCAAGCTTCCCATTCTTTCTTTGTTTGGTCAAAGGTGTCCACCTTTGACCCAATAATATCACTCACCACACACCTTTGACCCAATAATATCACTCACCACTGCAGGGTCTTATCTATGAGGCGGGGGGGGGGGGGGCTTCATAATCCGTATCGATTTTTACCTGAATAGAAAACTCTCGTTTTTGCTTCTTTAATCTTATTTTCATGCATAGATGGAAATCAAATATTTATCTTTATTTCAAAACAAAGGATATACTTTTGTTCGCATCGTGCTGATGCATTAATAATTATGCCATCCAACGGTCTTCTAGCCTATATTCCATCCCATTTTTCACTTTAGATTGCTAGTGTTTACCTTTTTAATAATAATTAAAAATAAAAGATATGATCTTGATAACTAACATCGCAAATCACGATTCAAGCATACATACGTTGACCTGAGAACGACAAGAATTTGATTATTGA
>QFDD01003701.1:0-12499 GCA_006871305.1 Vachellia collinsii
TTGGTGAGAATTTTTGAGTTTCTATAATTTGGAAGTTGGACTTTTAGATTGGTGTGTTTGCTGAACATGTTTGACTATGATTCCACACAAGGTGTTTGTTATGATATCTAAAAAGAATATTTTTTGTTAGGATCGGATTTGACCAAGAGGGGGGTGAATTGGTCAGATAAAATTTTCGCAACATTAAAGGCGTAAAACAGAGTATGAAGGAAAATGGACAAAGTGGTTTATCCTGGTTCGGCCCTCTCTGACCTACGTCCAGTCCTCAGAATCCACTGAGCTTTTCAAATCCACTAATCTCAACAGATTACAACCAATCCGAAGAAGGACTCTCCCCCTTCCTAACTCAAACTAACCCACAGACACTTTTGCTCGTGTCTCAACTCACTCAAGATTCTCCAACCTTGAGTATCTCTTACAATATCAATGAACAACAAGTATATTTTCCTCTATGAGAATTGAATGATAAACACTGAAGCTCTTAAATATGAGAATATGAAAAAACAGAGTAAGAAATAGAAGTGTAATGAGTTTTCTATGCGAGCTCTCTGCTCTGTTCTTCGTTCTTCACTGCTTTTCCTTTTATAGATGAGGAGAATTAAAATACCGTTGGAGTCAATCAAGTTTCCGTTAGACTCAGTGCTTAGAATTTGTCCATTGAAGCTCCTTTCTAATCTGGCAAAGAGATTAAATAAACGCTGCATGAATAGTACAATAATTTGAAATCTATATAGTGCTTTCTGACAACGTTGCACAACTGTCGGAAACTAAACTCGAGTTTTCCTTTCTCATAACTCAAGTTCTTGGAAATTTTCAAAGTAAAAATCTTAAAAACTTTTGTTGTAACTTGAGTTTTAATAAGAGTTTTGATAAAACTTGAGTTACAAAACTTAAAACTCGATTTTCAGAAGTTCCAGGAAGTCACAATATGAAGCGCTCACTGAAACTCGGGTTCCAGTAACCAAAACTACAAGTTTTGACAGTTTTTTAAATCATGACTTTCATTGTAACTCGAGTTTCCTTGAGAGTTTTGTATTCCAGCGAGTTTAGCCTTCGAAACTCGAGTTTTACTTCATAAAACTTCAAGTTATAGGTTTTTCAAAACATAACTTTTATATGAAACTCGAGTTGCATTGGAAGTTTTAAGTTTAACACTGGTATGCTTCTCGAAACTCGAGTTCTAGCTTGCCAAACTCGAGTTCTATGAAAACTCTAAGCGTAACTTCAAGTTTGAAAGGAAGTTTTGAAGTTCAGTGTTGCTCCTCAGCTCAAAACTCGAGTTCCAGTATCACAAAACTCGAGTTCTGTCATAACTTTCACTCAAAACTTCAAGTCAAGAAGGAAGTTTCGTTTCTCTCTCTTCGAAACTTGAGTTTTGTTAGTCATAACTCGAGTTCTACCAAAACTTTCATCGAAACTTCAAGTTCTGAAAGGAAGTTGTGTTTCTCTCTCTTCGAAACTCGAGTTCTGTTATCCATAACTCGAGTTCCATTAAAACTTTCATTGTAACTCGAGTTCTGAATGGAAGTTTTGTATTTCAACAAAGTTTTAAAGCCCGAAACTCGAGTTCTACACAACGAAACTCGAGTTTGGCCAAAACTTCCAACATAACTTGAGTTTACTCTGAGAGTTCGGTTTTTCCAAAACACTTCCAACATTCGAAACTCGAGTTCTTCCAGAACTTTTATTTCAACTCAAGTTCTGTAAAGAGTTTTGCATTTCTAAAACTTTTCCAACACCCGAGACTCGAGTTTTAGAACATGAAACTCGAGTTATACCAAAACTTTTATTCAAATTCGAGTTCTAAAGAGAGTTTTGTATTTCTAAAGCTTTTTCAATACCCGAGACTCGAGTTTTATCATCCAGAACTCGAGTTTTGACAGAACTTGAATCAAAACTTGAGTTCTCTTGAAAGTTTGAGATTTTTAAAACGATTTTAAACTTAGTAACTCGAGTTCTAACACATGAAACTCGATTTCTCTCAAACATTTCACTGAAACTCGAAATTTACTTAATCTTTTCTGAAAACAACCAATTCAAACACAATTTCAAAAACATATTTGTCATCATCAAAACATTATCTCAACATTTTTGGAGTGTTGTTGAAATTGCTAGATAGTCAAGGTTTTTGCTATAAGAAATAAACCCTAATGTTATAAAGAAATTGGAATTTCAAGGCTTTGAGATTCAAAGATGATGTTAGAAGTTGTTGGATCTAGCTTGTGGCATGACAAATAGTTTCTTTTCCATGTGGATTGTTTCTAACGAAAAGAAAAGTTAAGGATTTAGTTTAGAGTGTTGTTAGATTGAGAAATTTATTGTCAAACAAGACAGTTTGATATTAATTGTGTTTGAATTTCGGATGCCTTAAGATATTGTAGTGATGTTTAGGAATGCATTGTTGGTTGGAAATTTTGAATTGGGAGTCTTCATTGTGTGACCTAATCATAAGTGCTTATTAAGTGTTATGAAATGTTCAAAAGAAAGAAAGACTCATTTAGATATATGCTCATACATTTTGTTTGATGGTGGAGATTCACTTAGATACTATTTTGGATTGAGTATGACCAATACTTTGGTTCCCATAAGATGGTTAAAGAAAATAAAAATTATTGAATTTTCTCTTCTATATTGAAAGGTTGGTTATGGTGGGTGATCGGTTACAGTTTTGTCACCTTTCGATTCGATACAAAATGATTGCTCCAAAATAATGTAATATAGTGAGCAACCAATCGTTCTTCTCGAGGAGTGGTTTATTGATTATCCTAGTCAAAATTGGAAATTAAAAACATGTTGAACCTGGGTATGAAAAAGGGGGTTTTGATTTAATAAATGAAAACTGTAATGCAAGACAAAGAAACTGTATGTAGTAAATATTTTTGGCCTTTTTGATAAATGAAAGTATGCTTTGGATTAAAGGGAATATGTGATTAATAGACTCTCAGTGATGGGAACTCGGCTTTCCTTGCTCTAACTTTAATATGGGAGTTTAATCCTTCTGAGTCTAATTGAAAAACCCTACGCAATCAATTAGGTCCAATGATTTAATTAATGCAAATCACTTGAATCTGAGTTAATGAACATTTCTTAAAACATTGTTAACTACCACTCATAATGCAAAAGGATGAATGGCGCTCATGTTCTCAATGGATTACAATCACAATCACAGAAATCCAATGAACAACTAACCACCAACAATCATTGATAATTAGATGAACACAAGGAATCAAATCTGAAATATATATACTAATAAACATGAAACAACATACAATCCAAATACATAGTCTAATCAAAAGATTACGAATCTATAATCATAGTGCACATAGTAGTGGAAATCTCTAAATCTAGAAATCTCTACAAGTGTTCAAGTGCAAGACTAGACTATAAATACTCCCCAATAAATCCTAGAGCTCAAGCCTTGTTCTCCATCACTAAGAGGCTAAGATTTTAGCCTCTCATAGCTTCAAAGATGCAGCTGCAATCACAGGGGTTTTCTACCATGAGAGAGATGAACATGAAGATGGAAGTAAGAAGAAAGAAGTGATGGAGGAAGGTTTAATAGTTGGGAATGGTGGAAGATGATGGGAGATGCTGGAAAATGGAAGAGGAATTGGTAGAACCTGGTGGCTACTTCAGAGAGAGAGAGAACTGTCTTCAATGAGTCCACAATCTGCATAATGAGGCTCTCAATCGTGGTGGCTCCTCTTTAGGTATGTAGGAGGCTACTGACCTAATCCAAAATGTATAACTGCATTTTCACACCATGAGGTCACGAATCCACAGGCATCAAGTAGTGACTTAAGCATAATCAGGTCGTGACTTTAGCATAATAGGTCATGACCTGGAAGGTCAACACATCCTCTAAAGTTACATAAATTTGTGACCTATATTTATAGTCACGACTAAAAAGGCCCAGTGGCACTCTACTTGCAAATTTCTTCCTTTCAACGAACTTTAGATCCTTCAAACTCATCATTGGGCTTGAATATCTCCTCCATGTGCCTGAAACAAAAGCAGAGAGCCTTGTTAAAGAATCAAACACTGAAATTCGAAGGCATGTATAACTAAAAGAGATAATTCACTCATTTTTCCCTTGTGTCTGTAAATATACAATACATGGATCAATGTATACAAAATAGACTTAACTGCACACAAAACAAGGTAAAAAGAGTTATAGAATGCCCAGAATTATGTAGGAAAACCATGTAAATATTAGTATTTATTAGTGGTGTTTTATATTATTGTCAGGAAGGAAGTCAAATCATTATTTAAATGCTAAACATGCTAGTTCTCATGTCAATCTTTGGTTCCTTGTTTGAGAATTGTTTGTGCTTGCTATACTATTTTGATAAATGATTTGAAGGATACAAGTTTAAGACAGAATATTAAGAAAAAAATATTATATAAATCCTATGTAAAGTTTTAATTTGAAAAATGATAATTATGTTTTGAACTTTAGGAGAGAAAGGAATAAATGGGTAGGAAGCTTAAGTTTAGGGAAAAGCTATATATTTGGAAGCGCAGTCGATGAGTGAATATTATCTCATTATAATTTTTAGAATTGATATTTTATTACTTGTTGCATTTTCATTAGATTACCAATTTTGAAGCATTATTTTCTAAAAACATGTTCATGAGAATTATATCCTTGTTTATTCATAATTGAATTATGTATACAATATAATGATTTATATTAAAGTTATTTACTTAATCATTCCACCTCATCTTGTTTTTTACAAATCTTTGTAGGTGAAAATTTAAAGAAAATTTTGTGCAATGATTTTTGTGAATTTCATGTTCGGGGTCATCAGTTATAAAACAAGATTTTAGTATTGGAAGATATTTTTTATTATATTTTAAATTTACCCCATGTATTCTTAGAAATGTTTGAGAGGGTTAACACAAAACGTTGGTTACTAATAGCAAAACTATTAGTCCTCGGCGTACCATGGTTAGCCTTGCTGTCACTTGACACTCATGGGCATAAAACATGTTCATTCTCACACTTGTTATTCTTGATTCTCATACTTGCACATTTTTCATAGCTTCAAACTACATCTAGTCATACAAAAAGACAATTTGACTCTTATTATTTTACAACTGATTCCATTAAAAATACTGTTTTACATTAGATATATGTAAAAAAATATAAAAAAATGTAACTCCTACATTTCTACAACATGACAATAGCATGATATAAGAAGAACAAATCTTATCAATAGAAGTATACTATGGTTAACAAGAAACAAGTCCCATAGAAAAAAGTCTAATAGAAACAACAAACATGATTTTTATGAAAAAAAATATATAGAGTGATCTCAATCTCGAAAAACTTGTAATTCAAACAATTTAGACGCTTTGAAGCCCAAAAACATTGTAAAATAATTTTACAAAAATTAAGATAATAATAAATTACACTTGTAGTACAGTGAATAATTATTTAATTTGAAATTCATGAATTTTAAAAATAAAATATTACAATGTGATTTTTATTATTAAACTCCAACCTCGTCTATACTTTAATATTTAAATTACCCTGTTTGATAAAACTTATCAAATATTGTTAACTATGGCATGTTTAAGAATAATTCTAAAAGTTATGTTAAATATAGTTTATGTAGAAGCATTGATGTTTAACCTTAAACTAATATAGGGACATGAAAGAATAAAGCATAACTTAACAAATAGATGTAACTCTCATAAACCACATTATATAACAAACACACACACCAAACAGACGTTACAAAATATTGGTAGGCCATAAGATTTTTTTATAATGATCCAACAGTATCTTATTTCTCTTATTGAATGAATTAACAATATGAATGATTGGACCGACAAAAAAAACTGACGAAAGGTTCAATGTGGACGATAAAATGATATAAAAAAGAAAGAAAATAATAGATTACCATCAATTCGTGATCTTCTGTTATTTTGTAACTTTAAATCACTAGTTATATTTAAACCCCCATTATGCACAACATTAATGAAATAAAAAATTTAAATTTATTTTCTTATAAAAATAGTCAAAAAGAAAAGAAAGGAATGAGAATAAGAAATAAGAGTCTCATTCAAAAGAGATTGGCATCAAAGTACAATTGATTAACATCATGGTAAAAATGTTGACTGAACTTGTAAATAGAAAAATAAAGTGGGCCATAACATTTTCATATAATATGCTTAATTAATATGTATGGATACACCTGTCATTTATTCAGCGGGGAAGTGGATAGCAATGGCAAACAATTTGATATATGTTAACTTTAACAATATAAATTTTTGGGTTAATGCGTAAACTTGATTAGAAAGTTTTGGCTTAGGAGCCATATTTCCTCAATTTGAGAGTTCAAATTCACTCTGAAAGTATTAAAAAATGAGGAATACCACCCTAATCATTAAAAACAAACATTGACAATTAAGTTTCGAAGAGAGAGAATCAAAACTTCCTTCACAACTTGGAGTTTCAACAAAAGTTTTCATACAACTCGAGTTTTGAGAAGACAGAACTTGAGTTTCGAGGTCTGGAAAATTTCTGAACTTCAAAACTTTTTTCTAAATTTGAAGTTTCAACAAAAGTTTTGATATAACTCGAGTTTTAGGAGACAAAACTCGAGTCTTGAGATGTGAACTTATTTAAACTGAAAACTTCAAATGAAACTCGAGTTACAATAGAAGTTATAATTTGAAAATAATTAAAACTTGAAGTTTTGGAGTATGAAACTCAAGTCTCAAAGAACTTAGAATGTCTTAGCTTACGAAAACCTGTAAAAACCCGAGTTTTAAGTTTTGTAACTCAAGTTTTGTCAAAACTCTTATTAAAACTCGAGTTACAACAAAAGTTGTCTAAATTCTGCTTTGTTATTTCTTCAATAACTTGAGTTCTCAGCAAGTAAAACTCGAGTTTGCTTTATCTGACAATAACGTAGAATGTCAGAAGCTTTACATTAATCTCAAATCTTTCCTTATTCATGCAACATTTATTTGAATCTCATCTACCATCATAAATGCACATTTGCTTTAATGATTAACAGGGAATGGAATTCTGATTGCCTCACTAGAAAGGGATTCAACGGACAAAAATGTAGAAACCACCTACCTACCGTCAGAAGCATTTATTACAGGAAGGTGAATAACGAGAATGAGTGTAACGGAAACTTAAATGTTTCTAACGGATAATTAATACTTTCCAACTATAAAAGGTGAAGCATTCAAGTTTCAGAAGATAGAGAAACACGACTACTGATATCGAATTAATTGTTATTCATCTACCTCCTCTGTTTTCATTCTCTCATACTTAAGAGCTTCGGTGTTCATCATTTAATTCTTAGAAAGGAGAATATATTTTTAAAATCATTTATTCTGTGAGAGTAACTCAAGATTGGAAAATCTTGAGTGGGAAAAGACACGAGCAAAAATGTCAGTGGATTGAACTAAGTTAAGAAGGGGGAGAGTCCTTCTTCTGTGTTATTGTAATCTTTTGATATTAGTGGATTTGAAAAGTTCTGAGGATTCTGAGGACTGGACGTAGGTCAAGAGGACCAAACCAAGATAAATCTCTCTGTTCACTTTCTTTCATACTCTGTTTTACATTCAAAGTTTGCGAAAAATTTATTAGACCAATTCACCTCCTCTTGGTCAAATCCTATCCTAACACGCCAAATTTCCAATCTCACTGGAATGATTCCTGGACAAATTATAGTTATGAAAACATTAATAATGTTAAGATATTAAGATCAAGTGGTCCCATCCGTTCATAAATTAAGAAATTATAATTACGTATAAGTCCCACTGTATGCACGAGATGGTGGCAAAAACAAAAAACAAAATCTCACTTTAATTTTTTTGGGCTAAAACATATATATTTTTAGAGACTTTGGGAAAGTTCCAAGGGAAATGAAAGGGAATTGGGAACTTAAATGTAAGGAATGAAGGGGGATGAGATAGAGAAGGAAGGTGAAAAATGTACAAAGACCAAATACTAATTATTGAATGTTTAAAATTTAAAGTGTAGCTATATATTATAAAATTATAAATAGTACCAGAGTTAGAAATGGATCCAAAGAACATTTTAAGCGACAAAGGTTTTATAAACTATTTTAAGAATTATAACTAGTGTTTGTTGAGTAGCATTTTAATTTTTATTTAATTAACTAGTGTCTATTGAGTAGCATTTTAATTTTTATTTAATATCTATATTTTCAAGTAATACATATTCCTATCCAGAATATAAAAAAATATTTTTAAACTTAATATGAAACAGATTAAAAAAAAGTCATCGTGTTTAGCCATATACATCATAAACATGAACCTTCTTAAAAGTACGCAAGTAGATAAACAAGGATGTACAGAAGATTTATCTACAAAAACAATTATTAGTAGGCTTTAAAGTTCTTTCATGGCTCACTACTTTTTAATGATCCAAAATCATTTTATTTTCTTTTTAAGGATATTTTATTACTATTACGGCAAAGTTTTAATTTCATAATTACTAGGCTACACCAAATATTGATCGGCCATAAAGTCTTTTTAATGATACAAAATAATCTAATTTCTCTTTTTACGGATTTCCTTAAAATCAAAAGAAACATATAATTTTAAAATTATTTTTTCAGTCGAGACAAAAACAAAAATACACGTAGTCTAATACATTCATATATATGATTAAAATTCTTACCTTGCAAATTGTTGTTCTTAAGAGACAAGATTTTGAGGCTTGTCAAATTTCCAATCTCACTTGGAATGATTCCTGGTCAAATTATAGTTACCAAAACATAAATAATGTTAAGATATTAATATCAAGTGGTCCCATCCATTCATAAATTAAGAAATTATAGTTATCAATAAGTCCCATTGTATGAAGGAGTGATGGAAAAAAAATCTCACTTTAATTTCTTTTTGGGGGGCTTGGGAAAAATTGAAAGGGAATTGGGAACTCAAATGTAAGGAATGAAAGGGGATGAAATAGAGAAGGAAGGCGAAAAATGTTCAAGAACCAAATTCTAATTATTGCAAGTTTAGAATATAAAGTGTAAATAAATATTATAAAATATTTTTAAAAGAACATTTTACGCGACAAAGGGCTTACAAAATTATTTTACGACTTACAGGAATAATTAGATGTGTAAGGTCAAGAGTGTAATTTCATAACAGTAAGTATAATTATAAAACATTTATGTGAAAATCCAGAAAGTCCCATTAATTGATGAAAAATAGCAAAAAATTAGAAATGAGACTTTGAAGGTATTTTTTTAGGCCCAGTGGAATGATTTTTAAGGTAAAAATGCCTCAAAAAGAGTTTTTTTAGGCTGAAAAGCCAATTTTCAAGTGTCTATTTTCAAGTGAGGCTTAAGAGATTTAGTCAATCCATAACTTAAATTATGCGCAGTCCTATAATATTAAAGAAAAATTATAAATTTCTATTTTAGGAATGTAGGAGTTTGTGAAGATATTAATTTCCTAAAAAGGTGAAATAAACAAGTTCAAAACAAATTTTTAGGAACTTAGAGGTGTTTACCTAAAAATTAACAGAAAAAAAGTTGGAGGGTGATTTTTAATCTGAAAATTTTAGAAAAGATCTTTTATAGGAAAATGAATTTTTTGGTAAATTTAGGTGAATATAAAATATTTCTTAAATTTTTTGGAATTAATTATTGACTTTAATTCCAAAGAAATGAAGAGGAAGTTGCAATTTTCCTACTGTGACCTAAAAATTCATTTGGACCAAGGTTAGATCCAAAAATTGGGTTCCGTTGGGTACTGAGGGGTTGAGATTGGCATTAGTATTGGTATAGTTTAGTTTAGCATGTTCCGTACTAAGCACTAAGCAAAATTTGGGATTGCGCAATGATAAACCAAAATTAATAATAAATAATGAAACTCATATAATTTAGATTGTTCTAACTAAAATTTTCTGTTAAAAAACTTTTAAATAACATAATTATAAGCATTTGTTTTCAAAAACTGATAATGAGCCGTTGTATCAATCTGGTTAGACTAACATTAACAAAAAAATTTATAAAAATATAATAAAAATTAAAAAGAAAATTGAAACAAGTCCATATTCCCTCCAAAACATATATGCCAAAATGTCGTAGGACCAATGAGCTAAGAAATTGCACGGATTCAACTAATTTTTTCAACATCAGCTTATCTAATAATTCAATATTTTATTTCACTTTAGGACATTTTTTTGAAGCAGCTTATGGCCCACCTTTACATGTGTGTGAAAATTATTTAGAAATTCCAACTAAATGTTGGGAAACAAAATCTCCTTCCAAATTTATTTATATTCCATGCCATGTTCATTCATTTTGGCATTTATAAAAGGCATCACGTTGCTAAGACAATTATATAGTTAAAACTCTTACCTTGCAAGTTGTTGTTGCCAAGAGTTAACCTCTAGAGATTGGTCAAACTTCCAATGACACTTGGTATGTTTCCTCCATTGAATTTGTTATCATCCAACGATAACTCTACTAATTCTTTGCATTGATGCCAAATAGAGGTCATGTAACCAGACAAATCATTCTCATTCACATAAAATATTTTAAGTTTTGGAAGCCCAAAACACATATTTGTTGGGAGACTACCAGATAAATTATTTATTCCCACTCGAAAGTCTTGCAACATTGAAATGTTAAATAATGAAGATGGTATGGAACCATCAAGTTGATTCGCTCCAAGATACAACTTTTTTAGTTGTGAAAGATTACCAATCTCATTTGGAATGCCTCCTTCAAATATTATGTGGTGGGAAAGAGAGAAATGTTAATTAGTAAAAAAATCATTAGGTATCACAAGTTATTATGTACATAAGATAAATTATATTGTTAAAAAACACATGTAATAAGATTTACACATTTTTTAGGAATAACAAAAATATATTATAAATGATAAAACAGAACAACAACTATAATTATTTTTTAAGAAAATATATAAACCTTTTAATTCGGATGGACTTGTAACTGTAGATTAAATCAACTGGTTATATTTAGTTGAGAAATTGGTAAACGGATTGATGTTTATTAAAACAAACGTTCGTTGGGAGACTCTCCAAACCTTTTTAACAATTATAATTACTTATAAAAGATAAAATCTATGTTATTGAATCAAAATTAAATGTTCTAGATATATTCGTTGTAATGCTTAATCAATTTGAAAAAACCCTTCTATTTTTTTTTGGTGACAGAATAATAAACATTTATTTCTAAGATTGATATATGATGAACCGTTAGATGATGTATGGTTAAACCCTTTCAACTAATATTCTTACAGTCTTCCTTTTTTTCCCCATGTCGTGACTATATAAACCATTTCAAAATCTGGAACACAAATGTTGTTTCTTTTCAAAAGAATAAAAATGCTTGAAAAAAAAAACTACGATTAAAATCGTAAAATACCAAAAATAAATAAATTTAAAAGGTTAAGCCAAACTTCAATTGGTCAAGATACGATTCTCCTAACCAAGTAAGTTTAAAATGAAGATACCTAAATGTTGAAAATAATTCAAAGCATACCTGATAAGTTGTTATAAGACAAACCCAACATTTCCAATGAAGATAAGTTGGAAATTGTTTTAGGAATGGTTTCTGTAAGTTTGTTGTTACTAAGTCGTAAACTCTATTGTAAATATTGTGTGGGTGTGTCAAAGGAAGAGTCCCACATTATTTTATAGAATGTGTGGTCTAAGTGAATATCTGATAAATATTATATTGGATTAATAAATGAGTCAAGAGGAGGAAAGAATTTGCACATGATAAAGGCCACTAGAGACAAATCCGGCAATTTTCCCTTACCCTTTATAAGCAAGAGAAATTTGTATTAAGTTTTTTTTATTAAAATTTTTATAAAAATGAAAATACTATTTTTTAAAGCTTTGACTAGAGAAATTCAGTCTTTGACATGGCGCCCAAAATTTGAAGCAAGAGCAAATCTGATAAATTGTTTTGGATCAGCATTTATACATTTTTTAATACATTATTATACATGTACGTTGGGGAAGCTATTATTTTGAATCAGCAATTAAACCTTTTAATGTGTGTTTAAGTATATATACGTTGGGGGGAAAGGAAAAGGGCTTTAATGAGTTTTTAAAAATCATAATTGTCAACTTTTCATTTAATGAGAGAGTTGACGTTTTGATTTGAATTTATGTCAGATTAATTGCCTTATTTCAATACCATCTATTGCCATTGAATGATGTGTTTTTTACTATTAAAAACAATGCATCATGGTACTTTATGGCAAAGGATTCAAAAATAAAGGAAAACAAAACTGATGCAATAAGAGTAGGAAAAGCAACATACGTTCTGGTTAATGTCATGGTTTTAAGACTTGGTTAAAACTCTCATGCGTTCAATTATCTCTTGATGACTGAATAATTTTTTGGTGCTAAATAGCTAAGCAATTGTGAATATAAGAGCATTTTTAGAAAGAAGGAAATACACAAGCACTTGAGTTTTCGTGCTCCTCTCTTCCTCCTCTGACATATTGCTCTACC
>QFDD01003709.1:0-13993 GCA_006871305.1 Vachellia collinsii
ACTCGAGTGCTTGTAAAGACACTCGAGTGTTTGTGAGACAATTTGTGATAATACTTTCAATACTTCTCGAGTTCTAACAAAAGTATTGTCATTACTTGAGTGTTAGACAATAAAACTTGAGTTTAACTGTGTTTATGTCAAGCAAAACTTTATAAGCCTTTCGATACTCAAGTTTTATGCTTTAATACTCAAGTCTTAAAGAATTGAAAACAACACTTCTTTTGCTCATCGAGTTTCCTTTAGAGTATTCATCCTGGAAGAAAAAATTTAGGTTTGATACTCGAGTTCTATTTCACAGTACTCAAGTTTTAGCAACACTTTTGCCAATACTTCAAGTTTTCAAAGAAGTATTGAAGTTCAAAAATATTTTCTCAACTCGATACTTGAGTTCTGTCTCACAGTACTCGAGTTTTGACATCACTTTCAGAATAACTCGAGTCTTGGTTGAAAGTGTTCTGGTTTGAAAGTAGTTTTGTATCTCAGTACTCGAGTGTTGTAAATCAGTACTTAAGTGTTGACAGCACTTTCACTAAAACTTGAGTTCAATTGAAAGTATTGTTTTCTGAAACCTGTTTTGGCACTCGATACTCGAGTATTGACACTCGATACTCGAGTGTTATCAATACTTTCACTAAAACTTGAGTTCTCTTGAGAGTGTTGGATTTTTGGAATTTGTTTTGACACTCGATACTTGAGTATTGACACTTAATACTCGAGTGTTGTCAATACTTCCACTAAAACTTGAGTTCTCTTGAGAGTGTAGAGTTTTGGAATCATATTTTGTTCAATGATACTCGAGTATTCTCAACACTTTCACTTAAACTCGAAAATTATATAAAGTGTTTGTAAAAACATTGAATTTTAACATAATTGCAAAAAGATATTTGTCATCATCAAAACATTATCTCAACAAAACTCAGCATTTCCATTTTCTCACCATGTCATATCCATACTCTATAACTCCTGCAAAACCCCTCACAAATTAAGTGTGTGTGTGTGTGTCCTCAACACTTAATCGCTTCTCATTCAAACATTCTACACAAGGACAATAAAACCTCCCACTATTATCATCAACATTTTTCTTAGCAAAGTCAAAAAAATCTTTCACTCCATTATCATATTCATCACTCATTTGTTTAGCATCTATCCAACTACGATCCATATTTGACTTCTTACAAGTGCATTCAAGATGGAATTGGGTAAGGGGGAGAAAGTAGTAGATTCCATGGTTTAAATACTCTAAGGGGGGAAAGTAGTAGAGTCCATAACATAACAGAAAGTGGAGGTGTGGTGACCATCATCTTGAAAGGACAAAATCTATTTTAAACTAGTCATGCTTATGTGCATTGTAAACAAGAAAAGTGCAAAAGGAGGGAGAGTGCAAAAATAACAGCTCAACACTAATAAAGTGATGAACATCATCTTGAAAGGGGGGAAGTGTTAACCCATCAGGTGATGAACATGAGATATAATCATTTGACAACAAAAGAAAAAAAAATAATGGCTCAACACTAATACAGACAAGGTGAAATTCTCTCATTTTTAATTTAGCCAAAGAAAAAAATAAGAAGAACTATATTTTCTTTTTTCCTTATCTTTAACAGCAAATCGTGATTAAGATATTGAGTTTTTGTCTTATCTCATCCTATTAATTTCTTTTCCTTTACTCAAAAAAGGTAGAATTTCTTGAGTTATAATAAGGCTTTCTAACATACACACTGATTATATAAAAAATGATAATAAAAAAGTTAACAGATAACAATTTCGCATAATCTCTTGCCCTGCAACTCTACATCTATAGCTGTTAGGGAGGATGACATCCCTTCAATTAACAAATAATAGTTCTTGTTTGTGGGGAGTATTTTTTAAAATGGGAGAATGCAGGAATATCTAAGTGGATGTTGGGGAATGAACCAGGATACAGAAACAGAGAACATTTTTGTAATTTGAAGGAATATTGGATACTTGGATATTTTGGTGGGGTTTGTCAGTACTCAATACACCTAACCTACCTGAAAATTCATGAAAAAGTTAAACATAGTGAGCAGTGATTGACATATGAGGGAAGGAACCTCAATTCTTTTGCCATTGTATTTTCAAATTTCAATCCGAAAAAGCATTAATGGTTCCTTTTTGCAGTTTATTTATTAATTCAAACCGTGGAAGGTGGTGGCCAGAGGTAGCTCATTGCTCACAATCAATGTGTTTTAATATAGCCAAGCATCTAAGGTGGGGTTGTTTGTTTGGAAACCAATGCACTGAATGCTAAATTTAGTGCCAAAAGATAGTTCTAAAAAATTTAAAAAATTGATCAAATCTATAAGTAGGGGAAGTTTTGCACTGTGGGGGAAGGGGAGGGCATAAACATTGCAACAGTAGGAGAGAGGCCAAGAAACAATAAACCTAAATGATGAAATTCATATTGCACCATAAACAATAAACCTACTCTCTAAACGGCATACTAGAAGCATAAAACCCCATAACACCAGCATCGAAGAACAAATAGGGAAATATGAGGAAGAAACTTATTTCAAATTAAAGGAAACACAAACAAGCTACTTACCTAATTCAGATAGGATTTCTCGCAACGAATTTGTGGGAGTCTTGCTTCACCTTGTTATATTCATGGCATTCTCCTGGGAAGCTTCGGCTCACTTGTGGCAACAGTGGCTATGAAAACTTGATGGGATTCATCGAGAGAGAGGCTGAGAGTGATAATGAAGGACCAGCGATGAAAACCTGAAGAGATTCACCAAGATTACAGCTTGGGGACGTCGGAAGAGAGACCAAGATCGAGAATGAAGAATGGGTGATGAAAGAGGGAATACTCGAAAGAGGTGATTTGAAGGCTGGAGAATCCCATATCCAGATGCGACGATTGATGGCTCAAAAGTGGGAATCCTCAAATGATTGAAGAATGAAGAAAGCTAATGGCATGAATGAAGGCTCGAAATGGATGGAGTTGAAAACTAGAGAGGCACCAAAAGAAGGGATTGAAAATTGCAATTTCAAATTTGGGGATAGGAGAGTGAAAATGGAAAAAGATTTTAGACCGCATCATAAAAGGATGCGGTCTAAAATAATCAAATACCTTGATCTTTTAGACTGCATCCTTTAGATGCTGTCTAAAATAACTTAAATAATAATTTAAAGCTGCCCTAAAATATTTGTTTAGACCGTATATTTTAGGAACGGTCTAAAAAGCTTCAATATTTTAGACCCCATATAATTATATGCGGTCTAAAAAGTATTTTTTTTAGACAGCATGCAACTGGTGCAGTCTAAATAATATGCTTTTATTTACAAGAATACCACCGATCATACTTTTTAGACCTTATCCTCTACAAGCGGTCTAGAAAGTACGGTCTAAATGACTTATTTTCTACCAGTGGTGGTCATACATATTAATGGATGTGTTAATATTTTTTCCATGGGGATTTCTTTGAAATCTCACTCTCCCAAAATAGTATTCTTTAGATCAAAGTTCAAGTAAGGGCAAGGGCAAGATGGTGGATGAGTAATGGAAGCTTTATGATCTCAATGGTGTAATGACAACTTGTTGTTTTATGTTAAATGCCTTTATGTGGAGTTTTGGAACAAATGCATATACTAAACATCTTCATGTTTTGGTATATGGATAATCAAATGTAAATGTGTTAATTGTGTTAAGGAATATTGTTGAATGAAATCATACATGACAAGCAAAAGTGGAAAATATCAAAGTGCCAAAAAGCGTCCAATACCCTTGTCAAAACCCTAATTTGAGACTGCAGAGAAAAATAGCAAATGGAGTCAAATTAATATGAAAATTTCCACAAAAATAGTTCATATGGTAAGCTTTAAAATGAGTCAAAAGTTTCTAAATTTGGAAATTTGTACAAAAGGTTATGGTTTTCCAAAATTAAGAGAAAAATCTCAAAAAAATGAAAAATTATTATATGAACAGTGAAACTTTACGAATTAAATTGTATTAATTGGTCAAGAAATTGGGTAAATTGGTTTTTTTTCCCTATAGAGAATTTCATAATCTTTATTTAAAAAGTTGAACCACTCATTTTTTATTTTTTATAATTGGTTATGAATTTTTAAAGTTAGCTAAAATTTCATAAATTTTCAGGTGAATTGTGACCAGTGAATAATAACTCGGTCCAAAATTTTTCAATTCAGTTGTTTGGCCATATCAATGCTTGTCAAAATAATTAAGTAGTTCATTATTGATCTCTAATGAAGATAAAGGGGAAATTAGTGTGGTGTCACACATGTGCTCATAATTTTAGTAAGGGTTAATGTACAATTTTACTCTGAAAGTTTTCTCTTAAGAGTAATGTTGCCTTATAAATTTTTAAGAGAAAATGTTGCCCCAGAAGTTTCAAAATAGAGCAATGTTACCCCCATTCAGTTAAAAATCAAACATTGATATTAAAAATTGATATTGACTATTAATATTTAAATGGCAAGAGGTAACATTGCTCCATTTTGAAACTTTCAGAACAATATTACTCCTAAAATGATTTCCACAGCAACATTGCTCCTAATGAAAAACTTCCAGAGCAAATTTGTACATTAACCTTTTTAGTAATCATATAAAAAATTATAACGTTGATATTCACTAAACATGTGCTTTCAAAACAATTTTGAAGTCTCAACACATTATATATTGACAATATTTCATATCCATAATAAAATTCAATATTAAAAATATTTATGCATATTTATGTAAAGACAAATACATGCCACAAACAATGATGTACACCAAAAACATTATACTAATTTATCTCTAAGCTAGGTAAATGATCAAATTTTCATGTTATTATCAAAATGCTTATTTCAAGCCATCATGTAAAACTTGCTCTCAATATAAAGTACTAAAGCCTCCACTCAATTTCTTAAATCGCAACACACATAGGGCTAGGAATATGGGTAGCCTGTGGGCTGTGGGATGGCTAGCCGCCCGCTGCGATTCTCCCAGCCCAAGCCCTCCAATCAACCAAACATTTTTTTAAAAATATTTTGAAATATAAATAAAAAATTTTCCACCATGCAACATTATTTTATTTGGACACAAAAATAAAAAAAAACATTATCTTACTGCATCTCTTTATGATTTAATAAATATAAATATTAATGTTTTGTTATAATTTTAAATTTAGTATTATTGAAAGTCAACATGAAGAAATAAAATTATTTATCCTACTTTTAAATGTATTAGGTGTTGCTTAATTCAAAAAAGAATTTGGTATTACTTTTTTTTGTAAAAAAATATTAAGATAAAAGGTAAAAGAAATATTTTATTTATCAATAAAATAACATAAAATATATTAATATATATTTTAAAAAAATGGTGGGTTAGGTGGGACAGCCTGCCAACTTGAAGTCCAACCCACCATAACCAGTAGCCCACCCCCTCGATGTATGGGCTGGCATTTAGCCAACCGGAGCCCGCCATTATATGGTGGTTTAGCAGGCTCAACCTGTTTTTCCACCCCTAAACACACGACTTAATATTTATAAAATGAGGTTAGTAATTTTACAATTTTCAACACATTTTCTTCTAGCAAAATAATATATTTTTCCAAGATACCCTAAAATTTTGGGTACCCCACACTTTCAAATATTTTATTGATGTATAAAATATTTTCACACATTCCAAATACATATTCTATGTAAATTAGAATCTCAAACCATAATCTCCTTCCATTCTAATTAATTAGAACATCTCAAATATTTTTATTCCACAAATTATAGTACAAATGTTTAAACATATAGTTTGTTTCCCAAGCCAAAACTATGAGAATATGGAATGGTCTAAAATTGTTACATACAGTGCATAATAACCACATATTAAGATATCTAACACATCATCAAAATATAAGCATATTTACAGTATATTCTACCAATTAAAATTGTAAAATATGTTATTTTCAAAACTTATATTAACTAATTTATATGATATTACAAGATAAGTCACACAATGCGCAATTAATTTAAAACAATCTTCCAAATGTATTAATGGCAAAGGAAAATTGCGTATCATCATATTTACAAAACACTTTTTCTCAGCTTCTAGTGATTATCGTGTTAATAAGTAACAATATTATAATTTTGCAAACTATTAGGAACAACAAATAACAAAATAGTTTTATGCAAACTATTAGAAGCTTCTCGGCTTCTAGTGATTATTTTTACACCTTAGCCCTATTTTAAGGTAATAAAGAATTTAAATATTTTATTTTACACTTAGATCATCCACTTGTGAGAACAAGCTCATAATAAAAATATATAAAGGATTTATAAACTTTCTCAAAACAAAAGTCATATAGCAGTGGAACAAACATTTACCTCTAGCCACTGTTTTTCTTTCTTGTGCGGAATCAAAGATCTACAATTGTTGAGGTACTATCTTATACCACATGTAGGATCTCTCTAACTATTGCCCTTTAATTGAAGTAACTCTTGGTTAGAAACTCATGCTAATAACGTGTTATGAAATTAAAGAAAGAATAGAAAGGAAGATAATTCGATAACAAGAGAGAGTCATTCTTATTCATTACATTGAATATAAAGTATTTAATCGATACTTTCTATTTATAGGCATATCTTTACAATATCACGGTAAATCAATTCCATGATTACATGAGATAATATAAGGATGTAATGAATAATAGGAGATTATGGGGAGATAAGGACATCTACGTAATATTCATACCAATTTTTATATTTTTTATTTCATTTTATTTTTCCCCAAAACTTGTTCTGAATAACAAAATCATAAAAATAGTGTAGCAAAAAAAATTAAAATAAAACCAAACAATATAGGTCAATATCATCACCCCTTCTATTTGAACGAAGGAAATAGAATAGATAAATGTCACAATGACAACTATTATTGTATACTAATTTATTATATCTCATCTCATTATTTATACTCAAAACTATATAACAATAAACATTATCACAATATTTTAATATTTATATATTTTCAAATCATATAATTTTACATGTTTAAAAATGTATTAAAACCCAAATAGTAAATTGAATGGGAAAAAAATTTAATGATATAAGTTAAAAAAAAAAGTATATTTTTCATATTTGTAAAGGTGATTCGGTGGGCTTTTTGCTGGAGTGAGAAGGACAGTACGTGGTATAAACTTCAATTCTCTCATCCCTTATTGATAAATTAATTGAAGAATGTATCATGCATACTGTGAAAAGTCAATTTCATTTGCATAATGTGACAGCTTAGTTATATTTGCATAATATAAAATGTCAGTTACATAATATAAAAGGTTAGTTACATGAAAACTTGTGTAACTAACTTTCTATGATATACAACTAAACTTCCACGTTAAGCAAATGCAATTGAGTTTCCATAATAGGCAGTTACATTTTTCACATTTGAAAAGTCATCCATCCTTCGCTTTCAATTGTTTTCTCTTCATTAGTCTTATTTATTTCGTTGTCATTATCAGTGACATGCATATTTGTATATATGCTCCTGTTACAATTCATATTTGTTCTTTTTAGTTTTGTCGTAATAAGGAACTGTCAGTTGATACTTTTGGAAGAGTATTCCAATTATTGCAAGGATTCAAATAATCTAATCTTCAACCAATTTTTAGTGGATGAGAGGGGATGGATTCAAATCATCTATCTTCAAAGTCAACACAGCCATGGGGATAAATCTCCCATTAATAAATTAATTGGAGAATGGGTCATACATACTGTAAAAGGTCAGTTGCATTTACCTAATATAGGAACTCAGTTGCATATCGTGGAATGTTAGTTGTATGGAAACTTATGCAACTGACTTTCTATGATATGCAACTGAGCTTCTACATTAGACAAATGCAATTGAGCTTCCAAATTAGACAAATACAAGTGAGCTTTCATATTAGACAGTTGCATTTTGCATATTTGAAAAGGCATTCAATCCTTGGCTTTCAATTGTTTTCTCTTCATTTGTCTTATTTATTTCATTGTCATTATCTGTCACATGCAATTTGTACTCACATTTGTTCGTTTTAGTTTTGTCGTAATAAGGAACTGTGCGTTGGTACTTTTGGAAGAGTATTCCAATCATTGCAACGATTCAAATCATCTAATCTTCAACCAAGTTTTAGTGGATGAGGGGGGAGGGATTCAAATCATCTATCTTCAAATCAACACAGCAAAGAGATTTTAATGGATAAGAGTGGAGGGATTTAAATGTTACCTTATTTGGTCCAAGAAATAAAGGGAGGGCAAATTTTATGATACATTTTTTATACACATCAAGTACCAATACTTCAAAAAAAATTTTATGGAGGATATTTGCTCAATTTTTCCATATTTTTATAAGAACAACTTTAGCCTTATTTCACTTAAAGTTTTTTTTTCAAAATTTTCTGAAAGTTTAATAAAATAGAATTATAAATGCTACATCTGATCATTAATATGAGTCATCTGGTTTTTAAAAAAAATTAATGTAGCTAAATAAATTACTTTAAAGTATTTATATTTATAATTTTTCTTCAAATCAATTTACCTAACTTGTAATATGATATATAATCTAATTATAAATATAAATATTTTTTAAAAATTTATTTGGTTTTCTTAATTTTCCTTAACAAAGTTAATTGGCTCTTCTATAATAGACGGGACGTAGTAATACTTAATGTCTAGAATTATAATTTTATAATTGACAGTATTTTGACTGTGGATGACAAGAGGGTGAAGTACTAATGGTGAGAAGCGAAGGTTGGGGCTAGCAGTAGAGTTGGGAAAACAAGTCAAGCCCGTCGGGTCGGTCCATTTCAATTTTGTTTAAATCAAGGGTCGGGCGTGTGATTTGAAACCAAAAATAGAAAATAGGTTTAAAAGGGCTATCTTTGTAGGGTCATGGGCTTAAAAGAGCCGACCCATATAAAGTCGTGGGCCAGCCCGTTTAAACCCGCCAAATTAATTTTATTTTATTTTTGTTTGAGGCACTCTTTGTTATTTCAATTTATTCCTATATTTACTTGCAATTTTTAGAAACACATTCTTTTAAATCAAATATTAATTCATTGTCTAAGAACTTGTCTCTATTATTGTATCTTTTTACTTTTTATTTTTAAAATTTATTTCTATCTTTTTTTTTTATTTTGATCAAACATTATTTCCATTTTTCAAGTCAAACTTGTTTGATTGTTTTCCATATATAATTAAGTAGCCTTTTCAAATACAAAAAAAAATAATACTAAGTGTTGTTCTTTTGCATTAAATTTGTTTTCTTATCAATCATATACCCCATAAAAATATAAAAATATGAAAACAAAAAATTGATGAAACATAATTTTTCCTACTCTTATCTAATGTATTATATTATAATAACTCTTTGTTTTCCTTCAAGTTTCATAAGAAATATTTTCAACTCAAACACTTATTTCTATTTGTGGGCGCTATATAGATACACATACATGTTTTCACTCCTTGAAAAACCTTGTACTTTCTAATTTTAATATTAAAATCGTTACGTTGTTTTCCTTGTACAAACTACTTTTCCAAGATCAAATTTAAAATTTATTGTTTTAACTTAATATATTTAAATAAAGTGAAAATATGTTAGATATATCCATGACCAGTGGATTGGCTTGTGGTTAATGAACTCAGGTGCCGAGCTGTAAAATTGGGAAAGAATACAAGAATTTATTCTACTATTTTATTTCTGGTGTTGATAACATTTAAACATCATCTTACTTCTAATTATAAATCATGTGGCTACCACTAAAAACAATTTTCATATGTAAATGTTGAAATTTCCTTTCATAATATATTATATTAAATTTATTTCTTTTAATTTAATTTTGATACTATTTATGTCTTAAATTAGAAATTTTGCTACTTTAAATTGAAAAAAAAAGAAAATAGGATTCTTGTTAAACGAGTTTAAAAACCCATGAGCCAGCCCGAGCCTATCAATTCAAGAGCCAGGCTTTGAAGTAAGGCCCTTTCAAGTTAGTCGAGCCTAAATAGGCCAACCGATTTCGATCCGAGCTAGTGAAGGGTCAGCCTGTTTCCCCACCTTTAGCTAGGAGTTCAGGGGGAAGCTGGGTGAAGGTTGCAAGGTGAGTAAGGATGAGCAAGATAGCATGAGGGTAGTTGGAAATAATAAAAATATTTTGGAAATCAACTACACTTGTTAATTATTACAAGTAAGAACGTAATGTTTTGATCATTGACTATACTTGTAATGTTAATGACTAATGTTGTAAGTATAATTACCATTTCAATAACTCTATATATACTACTACATTTAACAAGTTTTATATTTGAAGAAATTCAACTAAATAGATGAGGGGTGATGGAAATTGATTATGCTTATCAATTTTTACGAGTAAAGTTTAATATTTTAATTATTGATTATATTTGTAATGTGAATGACAATATTTACAAATGTATTTACTATTTCAATAGCAATATCTACTATTACTTTTAACCGTTGACTATATTTCTAACTCATCACTTGGTCTAGACCCAATCCAACTTGACCAACCAGTTTGGTCTGTTAAAAATTGTGCCATAGAGCCAACCATTGTGTTATGAGTACTTTAATTAATGAATCCTTAATTTTTATTATCATAATCTTTGCATGTTTCTTGTGATAATATATCATTGGATAAATCGTAGTGATTATCCTAAATATCCATAGCCGATCATAAGCCCAGGAGCAAAGATGTAATAAGGCCATTATGACTTTGAAATATATGGATATACTAATCAAAGTCATTGGCACTTATAAAAGTACAAGATACTAGACTGACCCACTATGAGATAGCTCCGTGGATTCATGTCATGAGCTTGTCTCACAAATGACTACATCATCTTGCCATTTGACTTGAGATCATCTTGGATTCCTACATGAGAGTACTCATCTTTGATCTAGTCAAAAGTCACTTTTGACCAAGTGATGATAAAACCTATGTCCGAGCTTAGTGGATTCCATGCAAAGGAATGTGAATGGTCAAGATAGGATTTGTCCCTCACATTAGTAGAGAGATATTGTTGGGCTCCTTGATAAGTGAGTCTGAGAAATATATAGTCATACTGTGATAAAAAAGGTAGTTCCATCTCTTTAGTCAAACTACTCAAGGATCGAGTAAACAATGATTGGGAATATGAGGATAACAACTTCCATGACTCATCCTTGACCGAAATATCATGTGACAAAATGGACGTGATGTAGTTGTATGATAATTAGTATCAATTACAGATCCTTATATGAATTGGGTAGTTGTAATGTCTAGTTAAGGATGTTTACGACTTGTGGGTTAATATAGTCACAGGCCCACTGCCAACTTTATATGGGCATATTAGGTCGCACCCAAAATGGCCCAACACTAGCTAAAATGTCCAAATTCATTGAATCAGGATTCAATAAATATTCTTGGGAGGATATTTTGTGTGTGTGTGTATTAAAATTTGTTTTATAAATGTAATACATTTTCGTGTATTCATGTATTACATATATTGATATGTAATTATATTATATACATGATAAAGATAGAATGAATCTTAAATTTAATTTATGAAGATAAATTAAATCTTGATTTAATAAGATCTTGGATTTAATTTATAAAGATATATTAAATATTGATCTATCTTGATATTATATCTTATTTAATTTATGGAAATAAATTAAATCTTATCCTCGTTTGACTCTTTATCTAAATTAAATAAATTAGTTAAATTTTATCTATTGGACAGATATAGATAAAACCATCTTTATTTAATTTCTCGGATTTAAAGTTTCTAATAGGATTTTGAATTTTAAAATAGATAAAAGATAGATTTTAAAATTCAAAAAGATAATCTCTGAATGTCTATAATAGATGGTTGGAGCTCTCCATTAGCAACTGATGATCAAAAATGAAAATAAAAAACTTGTGAGAGAAACTAAGAGTGAGAAGGAGATATAAGAATCAGACCTAGAAACGCTAGCACGTGTTCGTATTGGAAACACCATTTGTGCGGATACCAGTAGAGGAAGCTGATCGTATATGTTGGCTTCTTGAAATCGAGCAAGACAGGAAAAGAAAACACTCTAAGAAAGGTACGCTTTTTAACGACGCTATTTAAAAGCCTTCAACAGAATCTTGAAAGGGATTGGTAAAAATTTTACTCTTCCGCTGTACGTTCCAATCCCAACATGGTCTAATCCAATTCTATTTTATTTTAAAACTAATTTGGACTAGACTAGAGATGACCGGATCTCCTTGGGTTGGACTAAACTATCGGCTTCTTACACACCTAATTCAAACATTAAACTTTTTTACTAGTAAAAAGTGAAAGTATAGTCAATTTCTCATATCCTCATCTACTTAGTTGAATTTCTCTAAATGTGAAACTCGTTACATGTGTTAGTAAATGTTGTTTTTTAAATGGTAAATACCTTTCCAAATATTATTATTCATGTTGCAACTGTAGTCATTGATTAAGATATTACATTATTGTATGTATAATATATTATTATGTATCACATTAACAAAGAGATATAATGGCCCAATGGTCACCGGACATTTTAGGAACCGAGGTAGTTCACCACCTAGACTCCAAAATTTTTAAAAAAATGTTGGTCTAAAAAACGGTCACCTATGCATGAACTTTGATGACAGGAGATGGGAGCTCTGGCTTGCTTGCCGCCAAATGTCAGCTCTGGCGACCTGCACACGATGACACTTCGACAAGGGTGGTCTGTTTCAAAATATGTCATTATTCATATTCACATTACCTTTTTAGAGTTGCAGAGTTCATGCAGCATTTTTAAGGGATTTTCCCTATTTAATTATCATGTGTTATTACGATCTGTCACTTGTGCCAGTTTCACATATGATATGCTAAAAGCTTCTTCACAATAAGTTTTGCGCTGATAAGGAATTGTTGGCTGAAAATTTTCTAAGAAGCATGAGATTAGAAGTGGTTTGCAAGAAACTTGAAGAAATTGAAGATTTTATACCTTTGAAAATCAGCCCCCCCCTCCGGCCAACTTCTTATGGCTCTTTAGGGTGTCTTACAAGCCTTTATGTATTTAAGACTAATTGATAATTACATGTGGTGCCCACCCACACCGGTTCATAAAAATAATGTTCTATTGATAATTTATACCTTGTAAAGATAAAATCTTCTTACTTTTACTCTTTAAACAAGATGATGCCATGTGGATAACTCAAAGGCCCCTTATTCTTCTTTTACAAGTTTGATTACTTGATGGTCAATTACTTTATCAGTAACTCTTCTTCCATAAATGCTTTTTAGGAATTCTTTAATCATTTGATCAATGTATGACCATTAAAATGTCCATTAATTAGGAGATAATTCTCTAATTTTTTTCAAGAATTAACTCTTTCTAGAAATGCCGTTTTGGTAATTTCTTGTAATTACCCTATTTCTTGGGTTTGTTATCTTCTTCTTTTCATTCAGTTGGACTATTTCTGACTGAACCCTGGAACCATTTTTAGAAATCCACATAATTATTAAATTAATTTTCTCCATTTTTAAACACTTATTTGAGGCCTCTTGATATTTCGAATAAGCTAAACATTCTTTAATAAGTCAAATATTAAATAAATATTGAAAATTCATTTTGAGTTTATTTCTGCTTCTTTAACCTCAATTTTACCTCAAATATATTTCGGCTTCTTTAACGTCAATTTGATAACACTCTAAGTAATTTCTTATATTCTGGTAAAAATTATCATATTGCTTTTAGTTACTTGAACTTCTTTAAAAATACACTTTTGCCATTGATCCAGGTGGCAGGTATATAAGGTGTCACTTCGAATATCTACTATTTTATTTCACCTTTATTTGATTTTAAATTACACATTTAACCTTATATTCTTGATACAAGAAATCTGGATATTACAGATGAAGTTCAAAATGCTAAACATTTTCAATCAAAATATACAAAAACAAATTCTATTCAATTAATGCCACGCATTTTAAATCAAAAGCCCGTAGATTTTTTTTATTTAAA